>CAAKHF010011411.1:0-11535 GCA_901007745.1 Hippocampus kuda
ACATTCGTAATATTGACTCTCTTTCCATATTTATCACCCAGCTCAAAACCCACCTATTCAGACTTGCTTATCCACCTTAAATCTTTTTATTTTTATTTTTTACTTTTATTTTAAATTTTATCTGTAGTTTTATTATTTGCACTTGGTTGTACAGTGTCCTTGAGCGTTATGAAAGGCGCTTGCAAATGTAATCTATTATTATTATTATTATTTTTTTTTTTTTAAATACTTTTCGGAGAAAGAGAAAATGATAGGATGCTTAGGGTGCACTGTACATTTCTCCCATCAGAAGCTTCATGTTTGGAAGTCATGCCTGCCCATCAGTTGCCGATTACCTTTTTCAAATGTAATGTTTGGCGAACTTTTTCTATATTTTCTTGCCGATCAACTTCACAACCAGAGGTTGAAGATCACTAATCAATCTGATGAGCGGTAGTTGTGTTCGCTACTAAGTGCTATCTTGGTAGGCAGTTAAACAGTTGTAAGCAATTTAGGCTACTCACAAGATATTGCAATTTCCTTGCTGCCTGTTTACCAAGCCTTTTGTCTGAGTCCTGGCCGGTAAAGGAAGCTGGCCGTGTTGTATACAGTGATCCCTTGCTATTTCGCGGTTCGTTTATCGCGGCTTCAGTGCATCGCGGATTTTTTCAAACATATTCATATATATATATATATATATATATATATATATATATATATATATATTTATATATTTATATATATATATTTTTTTTAGTTCACAAAAGGTCTGCGAGAAACAGCGAAAGTCAGCAAAACAACGAGTCACATCGAGCAACATATACAGTACTACATGTACTGTATGTTTAGTGTATTTTGTTATTCATAGACTAACCTAACTTATACATGTTTAAATCTATTAGTATACAGCATTAAGTCATGTTAATTACTTCAAAATTTACTTCTTACATGCATTTATACCATTAAATTTGGCCTCATAAACATTATGTACATGTACATTAATGGGGGGGGGGTCGGTACTTCGCGGATATTTGTTTATCGCAGGTGGTTTTGGTCCCCATTAACCGCGATAAACGAGGGATTACTGTATATTTTTCAGTTGCATAGACGGACGCCAATGCTTTTTCCCAAAATGTCCGATATTTTTATTTCCCCATGCTCTGTGTGCGTACGTGTCTCTTTTTTTCAACTTTATTCGGCTGTGTATCTGCTTGCTCTGCGCATACGTTTAACCAAGTATTTTCTTGACGCCAACTGGCTGTTGCCGCCGCGCCGCGGCCAATTTTTCACTTCAGACCATCATGGCGAAATGAGTGAAAGAGCAACATTTTTGGTTCATACGCGCCGTCCAGCATGCAACCGCGCCCAATCACATGAACTGCTTTGACTAGATCTGTAAACGCGCCACCAGAAACGCTGCGGCACACGTTAATTCTGATTGTAGCATTACAGGATGTCCTTGTTGACATTCTCATTTATACTGAAATCATTTGGGGAAGCTGAACTTTGAGGTCCTTTAGGTGTTACCTGTTGTAATCTGACGCTGGAGTATCTAAAAAAAAAAAAGTCCTAACTTTAGTTCAGAATTTTAGATATGAAAAGCTTACATAACCATTTTTAATGAGAGTTTATCACTGTGAGTAAAGTAGAGAAAGGAGAACCCAAACAGAAAAACACTTAAAAAAAAATCGTCAGGCCACAAGAGAGATCTAAAAAGCAACAATTTTCTAAATACCGGTAAAGTGTTTCTGTTTAGTCTTTGTCTGCTTATGCGAGTGTGTGTTTGGTGTGCTCACGTGGTCGTATGTCTACTTTAGTTTGATGGATACTCAACTGTATATCAGGCATGTCCAGCTCCGGGCCTGGAGGGCCGCCGTCCTGCCTGTTTTCTGTCTCTCCCGGCTGCAACACACCTGATTCAGATGATCAGCTCGTCAGCCAGCTCTGAAGCAACATTAGAACTATCCTGATGATTTGAATCAGGTGCGTTGCTCCTGGGAAAGCTGGAAAACAGGCAGGACAGCGGCCCTTTAGGACCTAGTTTGGACACCCCTGCTCTTTATGTAGTCCTCATCTTTGAGAAACCAAGACATCATTAAACACTAACTTTTATCAATTGTTCTAGCTTGTCTTCTGGTCTTGTAAAATACAGCACGCACCATGAAGATAATAAACATTCTGCTCACATCATACTTGCTCATCGCTGTTGGTGAAGATGCACAGGTTATTTTAACTTCCCTTCCAAATATTTCATCTGGCACGCTTCTCTGTATGACAGATGGATCTGCCATCTTGTTCTCCCCATGTACATGTTCCCTTCTCGCTGTCTGTTTCTTTTTTTTTTTTTGTCTGTGTGAGTATAACACTCCTTTCTCCTTTTAATTTTTGGACATATATGATTGATGTTATTTATTCATCATAAGAAAGAAGAATACATATAACTGCACCTTGAAATGCAATACACCTGAGGTGCGTAAAATCTTCTCTCAAGGGCCACTTTGATTTTTTTTAACATGCAAATGGGCATGGTAATTCATCCTGTTCATGAGATAAAATAGATTAAGTTAAATGTAAAATTGATGAAGATATAGTTAAAATGTGTATGTGTAATAGTTAATTTTAATAATGAAAAATCATTCATTTTAATGTATTTTCATATTGCTGTGAATTGGGAATTTCTCCATTGTGAGACAAATAAAGGTTTTCTTATCTTATCTTATCTTATTAATGCAATGATAAATCATCAACCACTTACCTCATATAATGAATTTATATGTATTGATAAGTAGGGATTGGCATCATTGAAATTTTAATACATTTTCATACTTTCATATTACTCTTCATGATTATGCTTATCATTCCTGTACTTTAACCAGAGGCGGTGCTCGGCATCAAGCTCTACTGGGGGACGGGCCCCCGACCACAGTGTTCTGCAACCACTGGACCACTTGGTACCAGGCTGCAGAGATACATTTTAAAAAAAAACACAATTTCTGTAGTGGAGCATATATAACGCAAGTGTATGTTATCACCACGGCAGAAATGTTGCCGGTCAATGAAATATCAGTTGGTCCATGATAAAAAAAAAGGTTGGGGACTATTGCACTACAAAATCCCCTTACACACACTGACACGCACGCACGCGCACACACACACCACACACACACACACACACACACACACACACACACACACACACACACACACAAAGCCATAAAGGAAAAAAGAAGCAACTGACCTGCAGGGTTCAAGTAGTTTTAGCTTTTGCAATTTGGCCATCTCCTGTTCAGTCAGCAAGGCAACCTTTATGCTTCTTCTGCATTTGACAGTGGAGAATTGTTTCTCCAGATCTGCTTGACCATCTCTGGGGTGAAATTCCATCTTGTTGCAATGGTCTGCACCGGCGATTCATGCTAAAGTCTGTGTGCAACTTGCCTTTAATTCCTGGGCGTTGGATGGAGTATGTTTGAAGTGACCTACAGTCTTGCGACATTTGGTCACTTTCAAATCCACTGTCATTAAGGGAAGCGGTTACCATTGTTTGCAGACTGTGGACTGTGCAGGACAGGTGTTCAAAAGTAAGTATCGTAGTCTCGCAGCTGCAACAGTGTTACGAGCACGATCAGTGTAAAGAGTGGTTAACGCCTCCTTTATTTCTTATTTGTTTGCAACATCCACAAAATGGTGAGCAGATGCGCTGTGACCCCCAAGTAGTTATAATTGCTCACAGAGTCCACTCTTCCTCATACAAAGTGTGTATTGTTGATAGTTGTCTCCTTTAATACTGGGTATGGTCCGATGCCGTTCAAATAATTTCTCACAATCTTTAACTATTCTCACTGGGCGGTATTTTTTATTTTTTTTGCTATGCACATAACCAAGTAATCGGTGACCGTCTCACTTACAGCTTAAGTTATCCAGCCACGAGCACCAAATTCCATCAGCCTTGATTGGCGAGGCCCTGTGGCGAGGCCCTGTGGCTGCTATCTTGAGTAGGGTGTTTTGCTCGAAGATGACACAACAAAAATGAACAGCTTTTGTGATATTTGGATTCTGCTGGATAAAATGAGCAAACTACCGTATTTTCCGCAATACCTGTATAAGGCGTTTCTGAGTAGAATTTGATCAATGAATGACCTATTTTAAAACTGTTTTCATATATAGGTTACGCCACATTATAAGGCACATAGAATAGAAGCTACAATAGTGGCTGAGGTTGCGTTATGCATCCAGTAGATGGAAAGACGCTAAAGGGAATACAATACAATACAGCTTTATTTATATAGCACTTTCACAAATGCTGCAGCTCTAACAAAACACTTTTCAGAACACTTAAAATACTAGGTCCAAGAAATCAGAATACTGATCCATATATAAGGCGCATCGGATGATAAGGCGCACTGTCGGCTTTTGAGAAAATGTAATGTTTTTAGGTGTGCTGTATAGTGTGGAAAATACGGCACTATAGATTTCTCCTACGGAACCTTTTGAATGTAAGACTGTCCAAAAGTCCGTCTCTGTCCATGTTCACGCTTGGGACTCTCCTCGAAATTTGTCAGCACTTGTGAGCAGAGGTACTAGGTCACAGGAAGTAAAACTAAATGAATAAACAAACAACATTCACAGTGATAATTTTACAGTTTACCCCCAGCGAGTCCCAGGGACTCGCTGATCAGAAAAGTATGACTCCCATTGTGCATTTAGAGAGTCCCAAATTTCGAATTCTGAAATGGTCTACTTATTCAATTGCATATGATAATAACACAAACAGGCCCGGTAGTCCAGTGGTTAGCACGTCGACTTCACAGTGCAGAGGTACTGGGTTCAATTCCAGCTCCGGCCTCCCTGTGTGGAGTTTACATGTTCTCCCCGGGCTTGCGTGGGTTTTCTCCGGGTGCTCCGGTTTCCTCCCACATTCCAAAAACATGCATGGCAGGCGGATTGAACACTCTAAATTGTCCCTAGGTGTGAGTGTGAGCGTGCATGGTTGTTTGTCTCTGTGTGCCCTGCGATTGGCTGGCAACCAATTCAGGGTGTCCCCCGCCTACTGCCCGATGACAGCTGGGATAGGCTCCAGCATCCCCCGCGACCCTAGTGAGGATAAAGCGGTTCAGAAGATGAATGAATGAATGAATAACACAAACAACAACATATACATACAATTATAAACAAATGCTGCAAAAATTTAAGTAATTCAGTAGCAGGCCTGAGGATTTCGGAAATTCACGGTAACCGTTTTTTGGTTCCGTCGGATTACCCAATGGGAAACCACGGTAACTAATTTTGGGTTTCGTAAATGTTCATCATGGGAACCCATTTTTCTATTTTGACTGATATTCATAATCAAGAATTCTGAAACTCAAAAGTATAATGTTTCAAAGGTAAATGTTTGAAGACTATGCATTAACAAAGAACATTACATCAGCAGCTGTGTACTCCAGGTTTATTCAACAAAATAAATGGATCAAAATACAGTATGTTGTACTCATATGGCATCATACCAACAGCATACCACAAAATCAGAGTATTTTTTTCCAATCTCACACTGCAAAGATTAATTTACTGGTAATCATGAATACAGGTAAGTATTGATGTGGCTTGAAATCCTCTTCCCAAGACTATGTACCGGTATGTGGAATCTACTATCAATTTGATGAAAGAATCGAACACACTTCATCAATAGCTCTACCAACAGTTAACATTAGAATTACTACACCTTGTGACGAATGTTTTATTCCTAAAGTTACCATGCTACAACCAGTAAATTACAAATAACCAAGACTGTTTCATATTTTTCATAGCGATTAGCCTATAGACCTAATGACCAACTTGACTCATAATCGCGCCTCCCGTCGTATCTCGCTCTCGCGTTCTGTGCATACATCGCACGTGAGTTTAGTGATACGCCCTTCGGACGATTCATACGAAAAACCAGAATGGCATTCCCATTTCTTAAAATGTCGTAATTAGTAGACCTTTGTGAGGTTTCTTTTTTCACCGCCATCTCAAACTTTCATCCGCGCGATTCCTCAGTTTGCGGACTAAAACAGCAACCTGCATGCGCACATAACATCTGTTCCGTCCCCCATCCATCATCCATCCATCTTCTACCGCTTATCCGAGGTTGGGTCGCGGGGGCAGCAGCTTTAGCAGGGAAGCCCAGACTTCCCTCTCCCCAGCCACTTCTTCTAGCTCTTCCCAGGGGATCCCGAGGCGTTCCCAGGCCAGCTGAGTGACATAGTCTCTCCAGCGTGTTGTGGGTCGTCCTCGGGGTCTCCTCCCGGTAGGACATGACCCCGGGACCCTCACCAGGGAGGCATTCAGGAGGCATCCGAATCAGATGCCCAAGCCACCTCATCTGGCTCCTCTCGATGTGGAGAAGCGGCTCGACTCTGAGCTCCTCCCGGATGACCGACCTTCTCACCTTATCTCTAAGGGAAAGCCCGGGCACCCTGCGGAGAAAACTCATTTCGGCCGCTGGTATCCGGGATCTCGTTCTTTCGGTCACGACCCATAGCCCGTGACCATAGATGAGGGTTGGAACGTAGATCGACCGGTAAATTGAGAGCTTTGCCCTTTGGCTCAGCTCCTTCTTTACCACGACAGACCGATACAACGTCCGCATCACAGCAGACGCTGCACCGATCCGCCTGTCGATCTCTCGCTCCCATCTGCCCTCACTCATGAACAAGACCCCAAGATACTTAAACTCCCCCAGTTGGGGCAAGATCTCCTCCCCGACCCGGAGGGGGCACTCCACCCTTTTTTTGATTGAGGACCATTGTTTCAGATTTGGAGGTGCTGATTTTCATCCCAACCGCTTCACACTCGGCTGCGAAACGCTCCAGTGAGAGTTGGAGAGCCCTGCTTGAAGGAGCCAACAGTACCACATCATCTGCAAAAAGCAGAGATGCAATACTGAGGCCACCAAAATGGACCCCCTCAACGCTTCGGCTGCGCCTACAAATTCTGTCCATACAGGTTATGAACAGAATCGGCGATAAAGGGCAGCCTTGGCGGAGTCCTACCCTCACTGGAAACGATTCCGACTTACTGCCGGCAATGCGAACCAAACTCTGACATCGGTGGTATAGTGACCGAACAGCCCGTATCAGGGGGTTTGGTACCCCATACCCACGAAGCACCCCCCACAGAACTCCCCGAGGGACACTGTCAAAGGCCTTCTCCAAGTCCACAAAACACATGTAGACTGGTTGGGCGAATTCCCACATACCCTCGAGGACCCTGCTAAGGGTGTAGAGCTGGTCCACTGTTCCACGGCCAGGTGTTCCGTCCCCCCAACACTGAAAACAAAACAAAACTAAAGTAAATTAGAAGAAACACACTCACACACCACACCACAAAGACACATTCAGGCACAGTGAAATCGTGTTGATCACACAAGAGAGATTTGATCGCGTACAGTCAACTCGTGTGCGGTGACTTTTATGGTTAAACGAATTTTCGGTACCGTCAAAATGATGCCACGGAAACGACACGTTACCGGTAACAATCGTTCCCGTGAAATCCTCAGGACTGCCAAATTTTTTTGTTTTTTGACTGAGAAATTTCCTTGCATCCCAAAAACACATTATTTGTAACTGTGCGTCCCGCGGGAAAATTATGTGCCTTGGATGCGGGATGCAGAGGTAACGAGATGGCTGCATTCATGGATTAATGGCACTATTGATTACGTGTTATAACACACACACACACACACACACACACACACACACACACACACACATTACAGATTAGCTGTTGTTACCTTGTTGGCACTCACTTGAGCTATAATTGAACTATAATACATTACAGTTCACTTGACTGATTTCAAAACTAGTGGGATGAGAACAATTTTGTGGTTTCACTCTTATAACAACCCTCCGAGCGAAGACGTAATTCAAAGTGGCCCATGACAAAATTGAATTTGACACTCCTGCACTTGCTCATGCAGTTAGCAAACTACCCATGATCGAGCCCTGAAAAATTCCTCTTCTCTGAATGCCACAATTTACAGAACAGCTCAGTATTGTTATTTACAATTTAAATTAAAATGGGCACGCAAACAGTACTGCGCTGTCACGTCGCGAGGTGGTGGTGGACCCCAAAAAGCAGGCAAGAGGGAGGAGGAGGGTGTGCTTGACGAATTGTATTAAAACATAGAAAACTAAATCCAAAACAAAGTCCTCAGAACAAAATGAATCCAAAGTAACAAACAAAATCCATGGCAGAAACTAAAAACTCTCAATCACAAAAACATGGCCGAAACATGACTGAACAATCATGACAGTAGCAAAGAGCAACAGCAATAATGACCCGACAATGAGTGCTCGGGCTGGGAGTCCTTTTAAAGCACTAATTACCCAATGACCAACAGGTGTGCAGCTACAGGGGGAGCCTGCAGTGCCACCTGTTGGTCCCAAACTGCATCATGACATGCGCGACCCGCACTGGAGATTGGTGCTACTTAATGTAAAAACTTGCTGCCTGTTTCCAGCACACATACAATTTTTAAATTCCTAAGCAATGTTGTGTTATTCAGATCATACGTTCACGTAATGTTGAAACGCAAAGGGGTTTATAACTAGTGGGATTTATGAGCAGTGTAGTATGAGGTAGAGGCTGAATAACGTGTACCACTGTGTAAATAGTGAACTAATTGAAAAATGACACGTTGCAAGATTTTATTTTAATTAAGTATCCAGTCATTTCATTTTGTCACTTTAACCTTCCACGTTTCACCATATGGTTTTTCATAACTGGGGATAAAAGGCTGTACAATACAATGCAATACAATACATGCTGATTTATATAGCGCTCTCGTAAACAAAACACCTCTGAGTGTGCTCTATTAAAACAGTGCTACTCTCTATATATATCATAGGAAGAATCTCCAGAGGCTCCATTTGATGGGGAGATGTGGCCTGACACAACAGGGGGAGAGTGAATAAAGTCATAGCCTCACCATTCTCTTCCCTCTTTTTTAAAGCCATGCCTCCTACCAGGTAAACCTGCCTGCCATGAGTCAAACATTGCATTATATTCAAATTTAGATAATAGATATAAATAAGCTATTGTTGTTTTCACCAGGCATTTAGCTATTTTTTCCTGTGTAGCCTGCCAACACAGCATCTGGTAATATTTATTTATTTATTTCCCCCATGCCAAATCTGGTGATATTTAGTTTTCTGATGTGCTGCAATTGCTTGATGAGACAGCTTTTTGTTGTAGTAGTAGTTTTGAAACAGTTGGAGGCAGCAAAGGTCTTAGAGCTAACCTATAAAGCGCACACACCACCACCATCACAGAAGACCAACCATTCATTGTCTTAACAACATACCCTGCCCAGGTTCACAAGCCGGAACCTGCCCCCGTTTAACGAGTGGGAGAGGTGGGGTATAGACACCGTCACAGGACTGACATTTTGGACAGACCCATTGAATTTTACCTTCAACTATTCATTTTATTTTTATACTTATAATCCCCCACTGAGAAATTCAATTCACACTGTAGTTGTTTTATCATTTTAATGACCTAAATTCCTGAACACGGTTTTGGACTAAACCCCATGCAATTACAGTGAGTACCTGGGTAGAACCCATACAACTGCCATCATTTCTGAACTACAAAGCTCACCCGATCAAAAGCTGCAGCAGGTAAATTTAGCCATTAAAGCAAGTGTGTACATATATTGGCTGCATTGTATTATTAGCTGTGGCTTTTCATGTTATACTATAACATTGGTTATTTGCAAAGAAAGCTCTTTCTGTGTCACATACAATACAATACAATACAATACATGCCGATTCCCTGATCTCTCTGTACCCTCTGCCCGTCTCAGCACAATGGGGTGCAGAGCCTTCAGTCGCTCTGCCCCCAAACTCTGGAATTCACTTCCACCCAATATTCGCAACATTGATTCTCTTCCCACATTCAAAACCCAGCTCAAAACTCACCTTTTCAGACTGGCTTAGTCCACTTAAATATATCTCTTGTATTTTATCTGTGGTTTTATTTATTCATTTGTCTTATTGTTTGCTCGTCTGTCAAGTGTCCTTGAGTGTTGTGAAAGGCGCTTCAAATAAAATGTATTATTATTATTATTATTATTATTATTATTTATATAGCGCTTTCACAACAGCGGCAGCTGTAACAAAGTGCCTAACAAAACGGTTAACATGAAGTAAAATCATAAACACAACACATAACATAAAACATGGACAGTCGTGCAGTCCTAACCACTTTTCCGGCACACGCTTTGTTGTTTGAAGCAGCTATGAGGCACATTTTCTGACAAGCTTATACAGTCTTCTTCATTGCACACTAGTGCAGCCTTTTGAAACTTGTTTGTTACGTGTTTGGAAGATGCAGGGGATGGTGCTCCATGCCAAAGTTGTATCAGTCATCCTTTGCCAACGATGGTGGGAGTCAGTAGCCAAACAAACAACAGAAAGACTCGCGTCACACTGCATAGATGACTGTATATATGGCACTCATTCCCTGTGCTCATTAAACTGAACTCAACCTTCTTTATTTCACTCTCAATTACTCCTTACACAGCCGCGTACCGCCACGTGCTCAAACAACGTCACATTCAAAGCCACGGGGTTCAAAACACAGGGAAAAAAAGTCAGTATATAGTCCTAAAGGTACGGTACATTTTGAACCTGCAATACACATGGAAAGGCTCCAGCCAAAGCTTGATCCCCACTGTGGAGCAATAGTGGTAATGCTCTCGAGTGCACTCTTCTCCTGCCACAAGGGGAACTTCAACTCACACTCTGCTGTATATTTTCTGCTGCACACAATACGTACATAGTGTAGAACCTAATTACGCATATTCAGGTATGCAGAAATATAGAGGGTAGCATGAAACGGGCACGCAAACAGTACTGCGTGACCTGAACTGGAGGTTGGTGCTACTTCATGTAAAAGCTTGCTGTCTGTCTCCAGCACACATACAATCAGTCTCATCGGTCACACAAAGACTTTAGTGGCCCTTGGTCATTAGGATAATGCCTATTATTGGATAGAGGAAAGTCAGAGAGGACTAGGGAGTGGTGTGAGATGGGATAACAAGACCCAGGGCGGATAGACTCTTTTTGCTGAATGTTAATCACCCTCAAGTAAAGTCACAAATCCTCATTTCCCTCCTGTTGATGTGGTAATTGAAATCAATGACCAAAAAGACCCTTAGTCACTGGATTTTGCAAATACCAACCGCTGACGTTTCATGTGCAATTCACCGAGGGTACTGGCAAAGCATGGCAATCTGGAGGGCCGCGAGAAGCATTTTTAAACGGTACACATGAGTTATTTACAATAATAATTTACAATAGTTAACATGCTGCAAAAGTGCGGCCCATGCTTCGTTCTTCATCTTAGGGGCCGTTATGGTTGTTGCTCATGATGGCATGCGTGTATAAATGCGTGTGTCTGCGCGTGTGTGCGGTAATGGGTCGATCGCGGGAGGTTGGTTGATCGAAAAGTAGATCTTAGGTAAAAAAAAAAAACATCCCTGCTCTCCAGGATGCACTGCAGGGGGAACCCCCCCCC
>CAAKHF010011413.1:0-31708 GCA_901007745.1 Hippocampus kuda
TTTGCTACGCTAACGTAGCGTCACCTAATGCAAACGTCAACGCACATCCATAAGTTGCAGGAGGACTTAAATTTAACCAGTAAATAAATATTACAGATAAAATGGCAATGGCGCTCACCTCTAATGCGCATACTCATGAAAGGCACAGATAAAACCCTCGTCAAAGACTGACATACTTGACGGGTAGTAAAACTATTAATGGTGGCACGCTCTTAATTGCTTAACTACCTGCTCTTAGCACGGGTCACTCTCTCTTTCACCTCGACCACGACGTAAAGAGCCACAAAGGACCCAAATTTAGCTGTGCGAAATGAACACTGCCTGCCTGAAAAAAATATCATGACTCTTGCTTACATTGTTACTTATGATTAATTACATTCTAATTCATTTGATTATTCACCCATCCATCCATTCACTGTATCGCTTATCTTCACTAGGGTCACAGGTGTGCTGGTGCCTATCCCAGCTGTCTTTGGTCCCAGAGGCTGGGTGTACCTGAACTGGTTGCTTGCCAACCACAGGATAAACCATACAGAAAATGGATGAATGGAAAATTGTTTTATATCGTAAAATAATGTTCAATAATAACAAATTAATACGTTTACCAAACCCCTGGAGAAAATTGGGTAAAATTATGTGAATGTTTGGTGGGCTGGATTACAAAACGTAGCGTCTGTGGCCCGCGGGTCATACTTTGCCAACAATGGTATTTAGAGACTAAAATAACACTGGACAAAAGCAAAATTTATTCTGATAGGGCTTAATGTCTTTCAACGTATTTTTATCCTTGATTTTAAAAGATGGCTTTACTTTTTTTCTAGCACATATTTTTAATATGAAAATATGACCAATAAAAACTGCAAATTTTACCAAGCGTTGTAATTTATAGCTATGAGTCTTCCGGAAAAAAATAGCTGAACCCAACTTTTAATTTTTAAATAGTAAATGCAGTGTTACTAACGATATGACATGTATTATTAATATTATTGTTATTATTATTATTATTATTCATTCATTCATCTTCCGAACCGCTTTATCCTCACTAGGGTCGCGGGGGGTGCTGGAGCCTATCCCAGCTTTCATCGGGCAGTAGGCGGGGGACACCCTGAATTGGTTGCCAGCCAATCGCAGGGCACACAGAGACAAACAACCATGCACGCTCACACTCACACCTAGGGACAATTTAGAGTGTTCAATCCGCCTGCCATGCATGTTTTTTTGGAATGTGGGAGGAAACCGGAGCACCCGGAGAAAACCCACGCAAGCCCGGGGAGAACATGCAAACTCCACACAGGGAGGCCGGAGCTGGAATCGAACCCAGTACCTCTGCACTGTGAAGTCAACGTGCTAACCACTGGACTACCGGGCCGCCATTATTATTATTATTATTATTATTATTATTATTATTATTATTATTATATTGGAAAACCTGATACAGCAAAAATGAGGGCCGATTTGCTATATTCATCGAAAAAGTTTATTTGCATCTCTTATTAAAAATGTTGTAAAAATGTGTTTACCAGTAATCAAAGTTGCGAAGACGGAAACAACAGTATACGGACGTGGGGCTCAATATTATCTTATCCCTGCGCTCTCTGGACCTATTTGCTTGCCATACACGTGTGCCACACACACGAGCAGGTGCTGCTACTTATCGCGAGCAGCAGAAAAACTGGTCGACAATGGAAAGGGAAGGACGCGTGATGTCGACGATCAACCCACCGTCACACACCAGAGCAGATCCGCAGCAATGAGCTCCTCCTTTCCAAAATCTGACTCCACAACCTCATTGCTGAAAACATCGTCGAGGAGATCCACGCACGTCCACGAACGCACGGCAGAGAGCCGGAGAAGTCATCATCAGCACCATCATCACCGTCCCACCGCCGCCGCGCTCCAAAGCAATGGAACCACCGGTGAGGCTTTCTTGTCGGCAGACAGCGACGTCAGCTCCCGGAGACCGCTGTGCCACCCTTCGCTCAGTGGCAACCGCGACAGAGTTGAATCCGCGCGGGTCAAGTGTCGACCCCACGCGTCTGACAGCCGCCTCGACCACCCAGAGCCTCACGTCGAGGAGGGCCGTGGCGTGAGGGAACGCGGCGCACACCGACACCACCGCCGCCGGAAGCACAACCGCGACGACCGAGTGTCCGCGCCCGGACCGCCCGAACCAGAGCCACCGCCGCAGCCGGAGCATCGCCGTCGTTGCCGTGAATGCCCTCTCCCGAGGACGCCCTCTCTCTCGGACATTCATGACGACAGGACACCCCTGTGCGATCCGCGGGAACAGAAGAGGGGCGGTTTGACGAAAAGCGACGGCCAGGCCAGTAGGTCCCCGCCGTCAGCCAGCTCCCCTGTGCCGCTGTCCAGCACCTCCTCACGCCGCTCCCGGAGGTCCAGTGCTGCTGCTTCTTCTGCATCGGATGTTAACCTGCGTACTGTCCTCAATTCACTCTTTGGCCAGGTAAGACCCCCTCGACAGTAGCAGTGTTTACCTACTTACTGAGGCAAATTTTACTTGACAAAAATCCCATAAGGCGGAGAGTACTTCGTTACTGTACTTGAGTATAGATTTTGCTCATATTCATACTTCAGTATTTATTTTTTCTCATGACTTTTAGCTTTTACTCCCTATTTGAAAACCTGTATCAGTACTTTCTACTCCTTTCTATTTGTACAAAACATGTTAACTACAGAAAAGACCACAGAGAACAACCTTAGTTGAGTTCTATTGATTGAGATCTTGGGGCCTTATAAGGTGGGAAAAAACAGGGATGGAGTGGACATGAATGAATGTGTTTCAGACAGCATTACTGTACTGACGATGATGGAATAAATTCAGAGAAGCAAGATATTACCCATCCATGGCCAAGAGAATTGCTTGACATTGTCATCCACAAGAATAATTTACGGTAAATGCATTAATATGGAAAACGGAAGTTGAATTTCAAATACTTGGAAAAGGGACAGTGTACCGTACAAGAATTAACATTTTAACAAATATATTGTAAATGGTCCCAAGTTATCTGAAAGGCTGGTTTTCATCAGCAGTCCTTTCATGTTATATTTGGACATCCTAAGTAAAAGAAAACAAAAAAGTAGATGTACAACAGGTAAAAGTTTGTTTTGAAAACATTGTTGGTCAAAGCATATAGTTGACATTTCAAAACAATTCCAGTATTATTTTTCACAGATGGCAATCACTGTTCATATCTTTGGTGTCAAAAAGCCATTACTTAACATTAAGGTGAATTAAAATGTTTCCCTTTCGCTAATTCAACATTTTTTACTCAGTTCAAACAATTTGCAAAGCTATGGGAACACATTTTCACAGCATACAAGTCGAGATAACACTAGCTAGCTCTTAACACGTGGCATTTAATGTTTTTTCTTCTCAGTAAGACCACTAGCCTTCTATTTTTGGTTGTCTCAAGCTATCAAAGCAAGTTTTGTGTAATTCACAAAAACATTTCATTGTGTTACATGTGTACTCGCGGCATAGTGGTAGACCGGTTAGCACATTTTCCTCACAGTGCAGAGGTTGGGGATTTGAATCCAGCCCCGGCCTTCAAGAATATGTCATGTTTCAAGAATATTCTTGAAGACAATCGCCTTACTTTCTTCAGGGTTCTACGAGGCACCAGATTGACCACAGATGTTAAGTGTTGAACTACGACTTGAAGAATTTACGCAAATTTGAGTTTTGTCAATAGGCAATACGTAGTGTGTACAGCATTACATAGTACTATAATTCTTGGAGAGACAACAGACAATCCTTCTGGTAGAAATTAATTTCTTATGTAATATATCCTCCTACAGACCTTCTCAATGAGGGCCCTTCCTTATTGAAGTGGATTGTGCTGGACCCTTGGAAATGTTCCAGTCGAGGTGCAAATCTGTGGCCAAATTTAACTTCCTGCATGATTTATTGGGAACTCTGTTTGCAGAGAACTGATAGGGAAATGCCGCAGGCTCCATTTTGAGCATCTGAGGTAATCTGACTCATTCGGGCCCACGGAGCTTCTATCTTTTTAGGTTTTATTTATTAGCTTTCTGCATTGTTAGTGAAAAAAAAAATACATAGATTCAAGAAGCCAGTTCCCATGCAGCGATTTTATAATCTTTCCATTTAGGTATGATGCAAAATGTAGTCTCAAATATAATGTTACCAAACCGGGCAGTGATTAGTCACGAAACATTGCTTGTAAATAAAGTATTCAACTATGTCTCCAATTTATTAGGAAGAAATCATTCCACAAATAAAACCACAATCCAGAGGGAAGACATTAATGTAACCTAGAGAAGAGACACGCTGTAAATGTAAATGTGCAAGTGCCTTTATTAATCTGTATAGTCGTTACACCCATAATAAATGTTTCATTGGGACATCCGGCATGTAATACCATTTTGATATGTGTGCTGTTTTCACACAGTTTTTGTATGCTCCTCTACGGGGAGCGTATCTGCTGCAGGTCAGAGTGACCTTGTCTCGTCCTGCAGAGGGCAGAGGATGACATGTGTGGGTGTAGGATGCAGCGAACATGATGCATGGCGTGGATAAAATGGACCATTTTGCAGGGCAAATACAGCTAGTCGAGAGAATGAATGAATCCATAAATGTGATTGCCAGAGCTTTGTAACACCCCACAATACAACATGTTGATGCAAGCATTTTGAGGGATTATCGAGAAAAGGAAACTCTTTCAACCCTTCCTCCTGCTATTTTTATCCTTCGGCAATTGTGCATCTGTACTGAGTTGTGTTGCTTGGTCTGTGTGACATGAAACACTGGACCACCGCCCCTTTAATAGGCGTACTCCCGTTTTCCGTCCTTGGCCTGCTCTCGTCTTTCTTTAGTTTGTCTCAGAGAAAGGCATCCTACTGCCGTATCAGTAGGGAAGCTCCCAATTGTTCCTTTCATTAACACAAAAAAAGGCAGTTGATAGCATAACAGTGGCACTTCGTAGTTCTTCAGTCCACATGGGTCTTGTTGAAACCAGAGTTTATGCTCCTCTCACAAGTCAAGCTGCAAATGTTTCTTCAGGGAAAGGGTCCTCCTGGTCCTTTTTAATGCCTTTTTTCTCCTTTGGTATGGGCAACTGCCTAGATTCACCCCTCACAACGGTAAGAGTTGTATTCGTGTGCATTCTATTCGGCTTTTTTCTTTTCTTGTAATTGTTGGTTAGATCTGTATCTTGAACTGAACAAAGAATGTCCCAGGACATGAAATTAAAATCTACCGTCTCTTTGTATTTGAACTTAACAGAAGTCTGTTCTGATTTTGTAATTCTTGTTGGATGTGAACAACTTAGATCTGTTTGTGTAGGGCCCCTTCCAAATGAATGTCAGAAATCTTTGGCCACCTGTGTTCTACTTCCTGAGAAGCACCGTTGTCATCTCGTTGTCTTTGTGTGGTTGTGCTACTGCATTGATTTTCTCCGCTCCTGAATATGCTTACCGTACTGATCCTGTGACAGTGCGCACTTGCAAGGTGGCAGTCTGCACAATGTGTCAAGTAAACTGTCATGCGTGATGAATGGAAACTTGGCAGCCTGCCTTTTTATCAATGTTTTTAACTTGTTTTCATACTGTACATTCTTGTAATGCTTTCTTGCACAACTCACTGACAATCACGACAATAGAATCCAATAAACAGATAAACTGTTGCGATCCATCTCCCAAATGATGCTTGAAGATACAGTACGAACATGAGATGTAAACACATTTTGTCCAGTAAGGAGGTGAGCCAAGCAGGCTCTCTTGAGTCCAATTTGGAGTTCATTGCAGACTACATCAGGGTTCCCACGCGTCCTGGAAAACCTGGACAATGATTTCTCAATTTTTTTTTAGTCATGAAAAACGCATGGAAAATGAGAAAAAAATTCAAATGTCCTGGAAAACCTTCAGTTGTCCTGCAAATTTATTTTTCCCTCTTCTGCTTCTCTCTGCCTTGTAAGTGAACACAGATGGCTTAAAAAGACATGTGTGTCTGTTTTCAGATGCCCTCAATGGGCAACATTGAGCTGCAGTGCATTTCTGCTTTATCTCTACTTTTTGTGATGCTACCAATCAATCAAATTACATATTCCCTTGTAGCAGTTCTTGCCCAGTGTTTCCATATGCTTTTGTTGCTGAATTTACTGACTGACGGAAACACGCGCCATGTGTCTCGCTTGTCCTCGTTCTCTGACGGAAAACACCGCTAGCCAATCTGGTGACCTGTAGTTGAGTTGGCTGCTAAATCTCGGGTCCCATTGTCCAAGCAGGCTCCTTTTTTACTGTCAAAAGTATTTATAAAATGTAGGCTAAATGCTAAAAACAAGTAAATAAAAACGAAGTACCGGTAATGTTTTTAGCATTTGGCCTACTTTACACCAATACGTTAAATAATTAAGTGAACATTGTATATTAGTCATGTATTTTTATTTTTTTACTGTATGCAATGGATGATTTCCATTCGAAATTTTTCCCATAATAACATGATTTATGGGATATTAGAATTGATTCTACATTTTATCAATGCATTTAGTTTGTAAAGGAAACCAATGCAGTCGCACAACCACACAAAGTTTGTAAAATGTAATTTATTAAGGCACAAATAAAAATCCAAAACTGCCTGTCCCTACGTAAAAAAGGAATTACCCTGAAAGTAAATTTCACAGGCAACACCACATGTGTTGAATCAAGAAATCACATAAATAGAATCTGTCAGAAAAAGTGAAGTTGGCTACAAGATCTCAAGAAACAAGCATATCATGCCACAATCCAGATACATTCAAAAAGAAATTTGAAAAAAAGTAATTGAAATCTATCAGTCTGGAGAAGGTTGTAAAGCCATTTCCAAGATTCTGGCACTCCAGCGAACCATTCTCAGAGACATCATCCACAAATGGATAAAACTGGGAAGAGTGGCAAACATTCCCAGGAGTGGTCGACCAGCTAAAATTACTCCACGACTCATCCAGGAGGTTGCAAAAGAACTTAGAACAAGAACTCTAGACCTCGCTGGCCTCAGTTCAGGTCAGTCTTCACGACTCTACCATAAGAAAGACACTGGCCAAAAATGGCATCCATGGGAGAGTTCCCAGGTGAAAACCACTGTTATCCAAAAAGAACACAAAGGCTCGTCTCACATTTGCCAAAAGACATCTTGACAATCCTCAAGACATTTGGAAAAACAGTCTGTGGACTGATGAGTCAAAAATTTAGCTTTTTGGAAGATGTGCGGCCTGTTACCTCTCGGGTAAAAATGGCACAGCATTTGATGTAAAGAACATATGCCAACAGTGAAGCATGGTGGTGGCAGTGTGATGGTCTGTGGCTGCTTTGCTCCCTCAGGACCAGGACAACTTACTATGATTGATGGAACGATTAATTCTGCTGTATACCAGAAGATCCTGAAGGAGAACGTCCGACAATCAGTTTGTGCGCTCAAACTGAAGCGCTCTTGGATCATGCAGCAGGACAATCATCCAAAGGACACCAGAAAGTCCACGTCTGAATGGCTTAAAAAAACAACAAAAACTAAGGTTTTAGAGTGGCTAAGTGAAGTCCAGATTTGAATCCAATTGTCATGCTGTAACGTTACCTTAAATGGGCACTTCATGTTCGAAAACCCTCCAGTATGGCGGAGTTCAAGCAAACCTGCGAAGAAGAGTGGGCCAACATTCCTCCACAGTGATGTGAAAAACTCATCACCAATTATCGTAAACGCTTCATTTCAGTTGTTGCTGCCAAGGGTGGCACAACCCATTGTTAGATTCAGGGGGCAATACTTTTTCACATAGGGCCAGGTAGCTTTGGATTTTTTGTGTGTCTAAATAAATTAATTTGGCATTTAAAAACTGCATTTTGTATTTCTTTGGATTGTCACTATGTTAAAATTGGTTTGATGAACAGAAATCTTTGTGCGTGATAAATATGCAAAGAACACAGAAATCAGGAAGGGGGCAATTACGTTTTCACGGCCTTGTAACTCAAAATTAAATGTGATCATCTGTGATACTGACATTATGTAGACCTTCTTTCATTGTCACTTGTGTACTGTATCTGAATACATCTTGCAATGCATTGCATGTGAGCAAGTAGAGAATAGTTTGCTATCACTGAATGTGCTGATGTTTGATGACCTGACAGGATGACAGGAAGTGCTGATAATACATATTCAATTGTCTGCTTGTGTTCCTTGCATTCTTGAGTCCAAGTTGTTTCCAGCTCCTCCAGTCGTCAGATCTTTAGATCTGACGTCAAGGCACAATGTTGTGTTTAGACTCCACACTCCTTCTGCTGTTAACCCCTGAGGCTTCTGGGATATGTCTGCCGCCGTCCCTGCCCTTTAAAGGTTGCGTTCATTGTAAGAAAGCATTGGGGGTGGGGTGTGGGGGGAATAGAAACACAGGTTCACATTCTTTTGTTAACACTGTTGTGGTGTGGGATTATCGGCAAAAGAGCCCATTCAAACATGAAATAGTTTCTTCTCTTTTATGGAGATCAATGCTACTCTTTGTTTGGACATCAGTTATGGTTGTTTTTTTGTTTTTTTTTTCCTTGTACTGACAAATGATTTATTGTGTTTTCTCACCAGGACAGAGAGCTACGTCCAGAGGAAATGGATGGTAAGTTGATTTTCCTTCAACAATGAGTCACCAAGAACTTAATGCCCAAGGAGTGAAACAAAAGCATTGGACACAATGAACACGGTTTTGTAGTCATTTTTGCACATTTTTCTTTGCTGAACAGAGTTGCGGGATGCATTTAAAGAATTTGACAAGGACAAGGATGGTTTTATCAGCTGTAAAGACCTTGGAAACTGCATGAGAACTATGGGATACATGCCTACTGAAATGGAGCTGATCGAATTGAGCCAGCAGATAAATATGAACTGTAAGAACTACCTGGTTTTGTATGATATTAGTTATTTGTTGCTGTGAAATCATAGCTTTATTGATTTTATGTTGTTGTTTTTCTTTAGTGGGTGGTCATGTTGATTTTGAAGATTTTGTCCAATTGATGGGTCCAAAACTCCTCGCCGAAACTGCAGACATGATAGGAATAAAGGAATTAAAAGATGCCTTTAGAGAAGTAAGAATGTCTCTTTTCTCAATTAGTTTGTCGAATTGTCTTCTCAAAAATGTGCTCCCCTGCATTTTCTGCTTTGCTAGTTTGACACAAATGGAGACGGTGCAATAAGTACACCTGAGCTGCGAGATGCAATGCGTAAGCTTCTGGGCCATCAGGTACGATTTGGAAGACATCTACAGTAACACGGAGTCTTCTTTAAGAGATGTCCACCACACAATTTTGCTCCACTAACTGCTGCAACCTATTTTCCAGGTGGGTCTGAATGAAGTGGAGGATATTCTGCGGGAGGTTGATTTGAATGGGGATGGGCTCGTTGACTTTGAAGGTAAAAACATTTAGTTGAAATCTTCATAATCAATGATGCTCACTGATACACTTGCACCTAACACCATGAGTCTTCTTCTCTCTTCTCCATGCAGAATTTGTACGAATGATGTCACGTTAAGATCATAGATTGAACACTCTTGGATGAGAAGCCTCACCCCGTGCCATACTTGATCGAGTAGAAGAGAGGAGACATTAAGATTTCTGAGCCATTCAAATTTTGACTGACACTGGAATTTCAACCCCTTGAATGTTCTGGAGTGAAGAGCCACCTCAAACCTTCAATCAACAAGTGTTCTTCCTGAAATGTCTCCAGTCTAACTGAGGCAGAACTAGCTGTAGCTTAGCTAACGATTGTACATTTGTTTTTGCACTTTAACTCTCACTTAATCATGTCTTGTGTGCATAGAGTGCTGGTTTTATGTCTCATCTTCTACATGGGGACATTATTAGAAAATGCTTACAAAATATTGCCTTCTGTTATAGGTTAGATGAAGGCAAGGTATGAGAATAATTCCTTGTAGATACGACTTTAAAGACTGAGTGGATTGTTAAATGTTATCACACCTGATGTGTAGACCATTTATTGAATGAAAAATGTATATGTGAGGAGTCCTTTCTGTGACATTGGTGCCCCACTTGGGAGCCCCTGTAGCAATACCACAAAGTACATCTGTATCAAACCTGTGTGTGACCAGCTGGTCATTTCTCACTGTGCCAGTCTAGTGCTATAGCATCACTCAGACAGACAGTCACACGAAATGTAGAAAAAACGAACAGTGAGCTACTTAGCATGAATGTTATTCCTGTAATCAGACCACAAAGCAGTTGCTACAAAGTACCTCTTGGATCTTGAGTTCCTGTTAAAGCTGAAATCTAGACAACCAAAGTTCACGCCATCTCCATCCTGTTGTGGGTTTCAGCATGTGCTACAGTGAGTTTAGAACATTTTCACATATCACATTTTCACAATAATTCCATTGCTCACAGGCTCAAATTTCCTGAGTTGTCAACCTAGCTTTGGTAACACACAATGTTGGAATGACGTGTGGGCAGTAGTGAATGTCAGTGTCAGTATGATTGTAATTGTGAAAAGTCTCTCAGATCTGTGTTGTTGAAGCAAATTCTATGCATGCCAAAGAGAGAATTGTGTGCCGTACGCACATTTGAATTTTGGGCTCATACAAAGTAGAATAAATGCTGTATAAACATTTTGCCAAGTGGATTGTGCAAAATAAATGTCATTGTATTCAAGCCCTTTTTTATGGATGGATTTGTGATTGTGTGATACAATAATATTGCTTCCTTCACCTTGAATCATAAATGCAGTAATGTGTGCCGTGAATTTTCCAATTTGAAAATGGAGGCACCTCTGTAGCTTGCCACTTATCTTCGGCAAGAACAATTCAGACCTACGCCAAACATCATATCAGCATCTGAGACCTAATTTTTTTCCCCTTTCCTCTAAATTGTCTGTGTGTGCCTTGCAATTAGTTGGCAACCAGTTCAGGGTGCCCTACTGCCCAAAGACCCTTGCGACCCTTGTGAGGATGAGCTGCTCGGAAAATGGATGAATGGATGGACGGATGGGTCCAGTAGATGCTGTGGATTTGGATGACGTTTACTCAACAAAATTTGGATGAAAACATAAATTTTCAAATATTCTGCTCAAATTAGCTAGATTTCTAAGCACAGCCAATCTAAACCAAACTTTAATATTAAAGACTGAGGTTCTACAAAATTTGTTTTCCATTTTGTCATCATAAAAATCATAAACAAATCGTATTATTGTAGAATATGATGTCATAATTTTCTTGCCCGTTGAATTGTTTATAGTACATTTTATGTCATTTCACACAAAGGATAAGCTAAGACTTAATACATTTGCGTTTTGGGCAGATGTCACTTGGAGAAAAGTGTATACAGAAAGAGTAAGAAATGTTTACCCAAAGTATTAACCTTGTGAAAACAATTCCACTGTGTTTGCTAGCTATATAAATGTCATCTGTTGTTATGTTACCCTGTGTTTGCTTCATTATAAGGTTTTACCACATATGCTGACCAACGGTGTGTTTAATAAAACTCCACGGTGAGGAATCTGTCATCGATGGAACTGATTAAATGTCACCATGGTAACTTGTTTGGTCACTCCACTTTGCCCGACCCTCTCGTGTTGTAGCGAGCTGCGTTGGACCCTTCTGATTGGACAAAAGCTCAACCATACACGGAACGAATGTACGAGCCGGAAAATGGGGGCGTGGCGAAACGTCAAGGCCACGCGTATAATATTACGGGATAATTTAAGTAACTATTATCATAGTTTTTCTCACTTAAAAACTATTTTCTGAAACACAAATATGGGTGACTTCATAAGCATATATACATAGCACATTTAGAAAACAAGCCTCGGGTTTAATGTTCAATCGTAGCCTTGAAGGGCGTCGTTGAGCCAGCCTGTGAAATGCGATTGGTCAAAATATATGTCACTCACTTGCCGGTTACGTTGCACTGCCGCTCGCAGCCAGTGTAGATACACACACTTTGAATGAAAGTCGTCAAGTGTTCCAGACTGAGACCTCCACCATCTGCCAACATATAAACGCTTTCAACACTGAAATTATCCGTCAGTGTATGTATCCAGTGAGACTGTATCACTAGTGCTTGGCATTCACTTTGATCACATTTCCGCGTTTCCGTGGAAAAGGTAAGACACATGGTAGCCCCTTCTGTAGTAGACCACGTATTTCTGGTTAGACAGGTACGATAGCTAGCATAACTGGCGACTATTAATCTTATTTTAGTTGCTATTCCGATAAAATTACTGGCATGTATAATAATGATATGAACGTATTCATCTACGTCTTTCATAATTGTGAATGTTTTTGCTGTCGTGTGTTCTTTCTTGCTACTGCTAGCATCCTGGCTAGCCAACTCCGATCATATTGCATGCATGTCATCACGTCAGGCTTGCTAGCTCACTTTGAAGACCTGCTAATCTCGGACGTTATGGACTGAAACTGTGGCCCCTTTGACAGTGCCTGTCCCGTATTGAAGACCGGGAGTGTGTGCGGCGATGCAGCGGCTCACGGCGCAGCTCTTCGCCGGGCTGGTTGCAGCGGTGCTGTCCGTGCTGTTTGTGCAGTGTTGGGCGGACGGCGGCGGCGGCCCCCCCAGCTTGACCGAAAGGGTGATCTGGGCTGTCAATGCAGGAGGGGAATCGCACGTAGACGTGCACGGTATTCACTTCAAAAAGGACCCTTTGGAAGGCAAACTCGGTAAAGGTGAGTCGTCTGTAGTGATGTATCTGCATGACCCCACATGCACAGTATTAAGGTAATCAAAATAGTGCAAATAAAGTAATAAAACAAAAGCTACAAATTGTTAAAACGTAATAATAATAGAGTGTAACGAATACACTGTGGCGTCTATTTTGCCGTACTGGAAGCGAAAAAATACAGATGGTACCTTGGTGTTTACCTTATTTATTATTTGAGCCACCACATTCATTAATTGAGCCAAGGAGTCGTATTTTACAATAGGAAAATCTCATGGCACACCACTAAACAAAGAGGTTACAGAAAGCGGCGATACACAAGTAACTTGTGTACTTTTTGCCATCTAGTTGAAGAGCATTTGATTGTTATGCCTTCCAACAGGTCACTGGCACACATTCACAGAAGAACAAAACTGCTTTACTTTACATTAAATTACATGGACCCTACACATGATTCTGATTCTGAATCATGGCATTACTACCACCACGCTTCACTGATGAGGTGTTAGTCAGATAAATAAAGGATCTTATTATAATCTTAAATATTCTCATCCTATGGCTCTAAATACCAGCACAATGGAATTGAAATGAAACTATTTTATTTTAACCCCAGACCCTAATTTGTCTGTATTTCCATCAAAATCAGGTGAACAGTCAGAAAAACATTTTCTATATGTGCTACTCACTTTTTAAGAGATCAAAAGTAATGGATGGCTATGCTATGCTATGCTACAACAATAAACACAAACACGCTACATTATTTTTCAATTACTTTTTAGCCTTGTCAATGCAATTAGCCACCAAGTATAATGCTCTCAAGGCACTTAAATTTGTTGAAGAGTCCATTTTCAAGGCTTCATTGAAGAGCCACTTGCCGCATATTTTGCAGAGCAGGATTGGTGCTTTAAATGGGAATCACTGGTTGCAATAAACCCATCTTCCCAATAGGTGTCCTGGTTATTATCTGTGAAATGCATATTTTTCTTCTTGGGCACAAGCTACTATGTTGAATCCTCACTGGGCCGTTTCCCCGTTGCAAAGAAACTTTTCAAATAAGTCTTTTTTTTTTCCTACAAATTTTGTTAGCTTGTGAATTTAATATTAGCGTTACGTGACCAAGACAATAAGCATCTTGACATGCGTCATGAGTCAGTCAGACAGATGCAACAGAGAGAATCCAGTCACTCTTCCAAATAAAATATTTTTTTCAGCCTCTGCTAATAAATAAAACTAGAATTCCTATCATTTCATTGAATTTAACCAACCAAACAGACTAAAATGTATCTCATCTTACTATTTTCACTTGTTTAAATAACATGCAGACTTTTAATATAGGCAGCAATTAGTTAGCATGGATTCTGCAGACCGAAGGAAGTGGCAGAATTTTACAACACTACAGACATTTTGAGCATTCGGGAGTGTTAATATAGTTTTTCTCAAGCCAATTTCAACCCTTAAAATTGGTTAATCTTGAGTACAAATAACGAATGAAATGGGAGCAGGCCAAAAAAGCATTGATTTGAGAGAAAACATTAAATTAACCATTGTTTGACGTGAAGGGTTTCCGCCCGACAGTAATTGAGCAGCGAGCCGTTACCAGCTTATCAGTTGTTAACTTCCGTGTAGCTAACTAGCATGTAGCAATCCGGACCTTTGTCTGCGTCACCTTTAGGAGTTTACTACTCTGCCCTGCACCAACCTCACATGCTAGTCAGACCGCAACTTGAATCGTCCACCACGTTGCTGTTTGCTACGAAGCATGGCAGCTATACAAGCCTGTGGCCATACTCCTCCGCTAACATAGGAAACATTTTAACTTTCCATGTGTTAATGGTAAGCGTCCTTGGTTCCCTTGAAAGGCATTATCAATAGTAAATCTAAGGTAATATTATCAGTCTGTTGTGAATCTAGTGTTATTGTGGCTTAGAGTGACGCACATGTACAAGCTGTTGCCCAATGTAAGAGAAGGAACATCCACATGGTGTAGCTTCTGCAAATAGCTACAGAATAATGAGGAATCAGCAATACAGTACATGAACCGCTGCATCCCCCCCCTCCCTCTCTGGCGTCTGTCAAGTATGCAAAAAAGCGGGTGCTGATCAAATTGTCCCAGCTAGCGGAACATTTTTGTGCTTCTGCACTGGTCACAACAATTAAGGGTGCAAACTCTGTTGTAGCTTGTCATTTGAGACAGAAGGGTTTCAAGCAAGTCCAGAAAGGTCAGGGCAAGCGCACACGTAGTGTGGCACTTCTATAGATTCAAAACTGTCAACATGCTCCATCGACTGCAGCAATGTATTAACGTTTCTGAGTGCAAATATGGTTTTATTTTTCTTCGTAGCCTCTGACTATGGGATGCGTTTGCCGATCCTGCGCTCCAGTCCGGAAGATCAAGTTCTGTACCAGACAGAACGCTACAATGAAGACACTTTTGGATATGACATCCCAATACGTGAGGAAGGCGACTATATACTCGTAATGAAGTATGCAGAAGTTTACTTTGCCCAGTCACAGCAAAAGGTAATCATGAAGGCATCCCACAGATCAACAAATAATGATAATATTGTCATATATTTAGCAGTGTTGCATGTTGGGACTATATCGTTTTTATTTTTAGTTTTTTATTTTGTTTAGTTTTTTTGTCTTCACCTGCTATTTCCTGTTCACTGAAAATGACATCACAGTGCCTAACGGCTCAATTCACCTGTGTCCTGGGTTTGATCATGTGACATTTGCAAGCAAAGCCGTGAGGCTCTGTGATGTCATCTTCAGTCGTCAGCACAAGCTAGTACAAGGCAAAATGGGTTCGGCAATAGGTGGGATTTTCGTCATAGCTATAAATTACAACCAGGGTTCTAAATAAACTTTTTTGATCACCAGCCAATGTGGCTGATGAATCTCTAAAGTTAGCAGTCAATAAGAATTTCCAACAGCCATTTTTTTTTTAACTTTAGCTGTGCTCTTTTTACCGCTTTTATCTTTTTACACTATCCTTTCGTTTCACCCACTGGTTACATTCTCGACTCTAGCATGAAATACATGCATTCACACAGCCCATGGGCATAAAAAAATGCCATTAAGTGATCACTGACAGGTGTACAAATGACCGAGAACAAAACATAGCGTCGGGTTGGGCATTGTATGAATTTGAACTATTCTGATTGCGGTTTCTGGTACCAAACAATTCTGAATATTGATTCATTTCGGGCGTCCACGCTACACCCATTAATTTTTAGCAGCTTGGAGCACAGACTAAAATAACATTTGACACATCTTCTAACCTACGCTTAGTGACAAGGCACGACAACAGAATACTTTTGTTCTCATCTCTCATTTCCTTGTTTTCATCCAATCAGTCATCATTTGATAGGCCCACCTGCAAATCATGAGAAATCATTGACGTATTACTGTATCCGGCAGCTGCCACACTATACGCAATACAGTATATAAAAATAAATATACTATAGCTTCAAATATCTTCTACACTGATGAATTGGTTCAGTGTTAAATGAAAGATGTCCAAACAACCCGAGCCTCCTTAGATTGTTTTTTCCACATGTGGCCCTCCAGGTTGAAATGGAGATGCTCAACCAGTGGTTCTTAACCTTGTTGGAAGTACTGAACCCAACGAGTTCAAATGCACATTCATCGAACCCTTCATTAGTGAAAAATAAAAATAAGATTTTTTACAAATTCAAGACATAAAAAAACATATTTATTAAAAACTGAAAAAAATACAATTTCAAGACACAAGTATAAGATTTTTTAATTGTACATTTAATGGACCGTGCATGACGTACTATCACGACAGTCACATGTTGACTATTGAGCAAACCAAATTTCCTGCAGCATTGATTGGACAAGCAATGATCATCTGCAGCGGGCGTGTTATAATTAATTGACATGTTGAGTCGGGTGTGTCTTAACCTCAGAGACTCCGCCGAACCCCTGAGACCCGACTCACCGAACCCTTGGGGTTTGATCGAACCCAGGTTAAGAACCACTGTGCTAAACAGATATTTTTGGGGTGACCTCGTCTGAACTTATCTACAAATTAATTTCTGTTACATTTTCACTTTTGAAATTCCATATGGGGTGAACATGCTGTGTCGAGAGACAAAAGCAAAGAAATTTGGCAACCCAGTTCAGATTAGCAGCCGGAACAGTGTGTGACACACTCTCGCTTGGTGGAGAAAAGACTCTACGTCTCGTCAGCCATACAGCATAATTAAAAGTTTTTACAGTATTTTTGGAAAACAAGAAAAAAACGTATTTTTTTTATTTGTTCATTTTTTCCTTTCGTTTACTTGTTCACCCATCTGGTTGAAGTTTTTGTTACAACAGCAATAAAAAAAAAATGTTTGGGTGATTATTTGGGTCATTAAAATTTGTGTTGTGAAAGTTTTTAAAGTTCAAACTTAAAAACAATGAAAATATCTCCCGAACTTGACATGCTAGAAAAAAAGGTAGTCATGTTTTGAATCAACATCAAAATACCTTTAGTGGTACAGTAAGCCCTCTCCGATTAAAAGTTGTTGACAATTGCCATTTATTGTTTCATGTTCAATCAATGTAAAATATGTACCAAGTCACACATCGTGGTTTAACAGGTATTTGATGTTCGGCTAAACGGCCACGTGGTGGTGAAGGACCTGGATATCTTTGATCGAGTGGGTCACAGTACAGCGCACGATGAAATAGTGGCCTTCTCCATTCGACGTGGCAAGCTGAGTGTGCAAGGAGAGGTGTCCACATTTAACGGGAAGCTCACGGTGGAGTTTGTAAAGGTGAGTTCAATGTGACCGGAAACACTTGAAAAAGCAGTTTATATAGTGGTACTGTGACTTATAACTTCAGTTTATTTAATTTTTCTAATTGAAGTACGTTAAAATGCCAGTAATCCGTTCCAGCTGCAGTTTTTTTCTTTGATAAGGAAAATAACGCTGTTGTATAAAAAGCTAATTAAAGTGAATTTAAATCTATTGGTTTCATGAAGTGTAATTACTGATTGTGTGTACAGTAATTCATCCTTTTAAAGGGTGTGATCTAGTGAGTGATTTCATCTATTTGTATGTTTGACTGTCTTGTTCAATAAACGACTCAAAGTGCATTT
Organism: Hippocampus kuda; assembly: GCA_901007745.1. Classification (NCBI taxonomy): domain Eukaryota; kingdom Metazoa; phylum Chordata; class Actinopteri; order Syngnathiformes; family Syngnathidae; genus Hippocampus; species Hippocampus kuda. The sequence goes on from CAAKHF010011413.1 coordinate 17,793, forward strand.
GTGACATGCTCTCCTTGCCCACATGTGAGGGCATTACATTTTTTTTTTCCTGACTTGACTTGAACAGCACTGTATCGAAAGGATTGTTCATAACCCAAAGTAAAAAAATTTAAAAAACCAAGCCATAATTTAAAAACCCTTAAGGTGGGGTCTTCATAAGTCATGGTACCACTATATTACATGATAATGGAACTTTATTTCTTTGCCAAGTGTTATAAAATTCATTTTGTTGGGGGGGGGGGGTAATAAACTTTAAACCCAATAAGTGAACTTTTAGAAGAGAAGACCATGATGTAGGCTGTCTTGGGTCACTTGGAAGAGTTCCATAATCTTGGAACTTGAACCACGCAGGCTCCGTTGCCATCAAAGAGCAGACAGGGTTTAGAGGCTGTGTGTCAAGACCTCAATGACCATGCCAAGTTCTCAGGCTCATGGTTTTGACAGCTCCAAAATATAAGCAGGAGTGTGAACAAACACTCAAAAAAAAAAAAACAATGACAGGTACAGTAGCTAGTAAAGGTATAACGGTCTAACTACAGTATATTAAAATGAAGAGTATGAGACCACCGCAAACCTACCAAGGGTCAAGACATAGCTGTCCCTCAAAACTTTGAGTTCAAACAAAGCAGAGCGCTGATCAGAGATGCAGCCAAGATGCCCATGATTATTCTGGATGATCCACAACGAAAGTGGGGGAATCTGTCCATAGGCATAGATTGCCTGTCGTGCGCTGCACAAATCTGGCCTTTATGCAAGAGAGGGGGGAAGAAAGCCATTTCTCAAAGAAATATATAAACAGTCCCATTTGAAGTTTGCCATAAGCCATCTGGGAGGCACAACAAACGTGGGAAAAAGGTGCAAAATGTTACATTTGGCGCAAAAGTAGCACTGCACATCACCCTGGGCACACCATCCCCACCGTCAAACATGGTGATGGGGTTGCATTATCGTGGTCTGGGGTTAGATGTTGATTCGTCACCAAAAAAAATAAATAAATTGAATTTTATATCTTCGTTTGAAGCCTGAAACGTGGCAAAAAGTTCATGGAGGCCCAACACTTTTACAAACCACTGTTTCTCAAGATTTACTTGATTTGATTTCACACTTCGAGTGGGCAAGCACTCAAAGACCCACAATTTATATTAAAGCCATTCAAATTTTAAGTTTTGAACTTCGCTGCATTTTGACATGAATATTACACCAGCACAACTTTAAGAGTGAGTTTGCTCTTTATCTGCTGGACTTGCAATCAGAGTAAAGATGTCTTGTGCGCCATATGCATACTTGGCTAATCTTAGCGCTGAGGAGACAGCCTTTAAGTTTGAGAACAAGTGACAAATGGTGTCCAGCTTGCCTGAGGCTTCGATTTCAAAGGGATTTATGGTGGGCCAACCAATGAAGGACTTTGTATCTGTCGATCACAGGACGGCAGCGTGACAAAAAGCTGTCATTCTTCCCATGTGCCGATAGCTGGAGGACTTCTTGGAAATTTGCATATTACTTTCATCGAATTTGGTTCCACTGTACAAGTGGGTCAACTTTTCATCGGTAACATTAGCTCCTATATTTTGTTGTTCTACTTCTTCCTTTCATAACTTTGCTGCTGTGAATTGGGAATTTCTCCATTGCGAGACTAATAAAGGTTTTCATATAGTAAAGGTTTTGCGCTCTGAAGACCTGATCGTTTTGTCCTTCATCCACACAGAGGTCATATTTGTGGAGTTGTGTGACATTTGAAACAACCTAGCAAAGTGATTTCTCAAGCAAAAGATACGTTGCCTCTTGTGTGATGACTTTGTTGGATCTGTTCTGTATTTCAGGGCTATTATGATAACCCAAAGGTCTGCGCCCTCTATGTAATGAAGGGAACACCAGAAGGTAGGTTTTTTTTTTTTCAGATTCTTATCTCATTCAGTACCAGCCAATTCTGGACCGAGTCTGAAAAGACGTTTAAAAACGTCTTTGGGAGTGAATGAGTTATAGATGATTCATTTGCTGTTTAATGTACACATTTGAACAAAATTGTTGGAACCCCAGTGGTCACAAAAAAGATCTTTAATCTGACAAAAGTAAGACTACATTTAAATGTCATGAGAATTAGCCAATGAAAATCAGATATTGCTTTTTAATTAACATACAACAGAATATTGGGGGCGGGGGGGAGTCATGAAACGGCCCTGGACAAAAACGACGGTGATGTGCCTTGCCAAAAAGCTCCAATTTAGTCCTGTCTTCCCAGAGGAGATTCTCACAGATGCTTTGTTGCTTGTCAACATCCAGTTTGTCAAAATCCAGTCTCTCTCTATCTTCCTTGGTTGTTTCTTATGAAGTCCACTTTCACTCAAATGACAGCAGATGGTGCAATCGTACACATTAGTATCAGATCCTTGACCTTGGAGTTCACCTTTAATTTCATTGGAGGTTTCTTCTGGGCTTTGTTACCATTCGTATTATCCTTCTTTTTAATTTGTCATCAGTTTTCTTCTGCAGCCACATCTATAAAGGTTGGCTACAGCCCCATGGATTTATTTTAAAGTCCTAAATATGTGCATCTGCAGGAACGTCAAGCTGCTTGGGGATGGTCTCATAGCCTCTACCTTTAGCATTCTTGTCTATGTTTGTAATCTCCTGAATCAACACCTTCATTCGCTTCACCTGGCCTTTAGTGTGGTACACACCACTTCACCAAACAGCACAGTGACTACTTGTCAACCTTTCAAAAGTCTGCCTGACTCATTACAACTTTGAAGGCACCTACGATGCTAATTAGAGGACACACCTTGATTGAAGTTTGTCAAATTATTTTTTTCCAGGCCTGTTTCATGAAGGGGCTTTTTTTCCTGTTGAACCACAAGTCAAAAGCAATGTCTGATTTTCATAGGTGAATTTTCAATATGTGTTTTATGAAGCTCTTTCTGTGAACACTATCTGTTATGGGTTTTTTTTTTCCATTTAAAAGGGGTCACTGACAATTCTGTTCACGTGTACTTGTATTATATTCCCCCAAACGGGAATTGAACTCGTACTGAAATTTCCACAAAATGAACCTCACTTGTCTGTGACGCTCCTTTTCTTGTGAAAAGATGTACCAAAACTCCAGCCTCACCCTGGCTTGGAGAAGCACGAGGAGGAGGAGGAAGAAGAGGAAGATGGAGAGGGAGGGGACGATGGAGGCAAGAAGAAGCTCCCACTGGATTCTAAGCCCAGGGTCCAATCAGGACCCCGAACGCCGAACCCCTACGCTGCCGACAACAGCAGCCTAATGTTCCCCATCCTGGTGGCGTTTGGCGTCTTCATCCCCACTTTGTTCTGTCTCTGTCGGCTGTGAGATGACTGGACGTACACCACAGGTGAGGGGAGGGTGGGAGGCGGGCGTTTCGAGGAGGTAAATCATACACATGACTCGGGGGAAATCTGGACCATGGAGGACAATAAGTGCAGGAGGAGGCGAGAGAAGGCGAGCAGGGTGAATGTTTGCCTTCCACCTTCTGCTCTCCACTTTGAACGACATCCTTCATCCATTTCCTATCCCAGATGAAGTCTTCAAAAGTCTGAGCTCAGCAAACACATGCTCACCGTTCTTCCCCGGGGGCCGCTGTACCAACTTTTCAGTATTTTGCACGCAGCATGGGGAAAACCACACTTTGTCTGACACACTCCTCATCGTCTGGCCATACGTGGGATTAGAAACAGACTCGGAATAAACCACAAGATGAACTACAGTCATACCTCGGTTTTCGACCATAATCCGTTCCAGAAGGCTGTTTGAAAACTGATTTGTTCGAAAACCGAAACCATGCTTTTTTAAAAAAAAAAATTTTATTGAACAGGTCTGTTCACAATGGAACGCTACACGAGGAAGCGTCACTTCCTCGTGTAAGGAAGGCGAGAGGAGTCAAGTGACACATTCAAGTGTGCTCAGTTTGTTCGAGAACCGAAATTCGGTCGTCATCCGGGGCAAAAAAAACCTCGGAATTTTTGGTCAAAAACCGATTTGGTCGAGAACTGAGATGTTCGAAAACCAAGGTTTGACTGTATGTGGAAATATAGCCATCTTTTTGGCTACTTTCCTCTTTCTGTGTCGAATTAGTCCATTTTATGTGTGGCGTAATCTATGATGATATGAGGGGCCCTGTGTGCATTCATATTCAATAGATTTAATATCCATCTTAAAGTCCATGTACTTCTACTCTCTTTTTTCTCACTAGGCAGCTTTATTTATAAGGCGCATTTCATACACAAGGCAACTCAATGCGCTTCACACAAGCAGACACAACCCAGACAAGCATTTACAAACACAACAGTTAACGACATTCAGAACCAAAGGAGAGAAAACAAAAGTACCTTAGAGAAAATGCTGAAACTGCATTGACAACATTTAAATACATTAACAAAAAAGTGTAGACATTTTAAAGTAAAGAAATGAGTAGGTTTCTAAAATAACAAAAGAAATTTAAACAAAAAAATTAAAACATTGAAAGGACCTTGAAAGCAGTTACACTTGGGACTGACCTCACTTACGTTGGTATCTTGTAGACTGTAAATTTCCCCAGTGTGGGACAAATAAAGGATATCTTATTATCTTATTCCATTTGTGTGCAGCAGAACAGGTACATGCCGCTTCACCATGTTGACTTTGAACTCTGGGCTCCACTAATTGATCCAAGTCTGCAGATCTCAGAGCCTTACATCAATCCAGCAATCTATTTTCTAATCGCTTGGCAACCAGGTCAGGGAGTACACATCGTACTGCGTGAAGACAGCTGGGATAGGCTCCTGCACACCCGAGACCCTCATGGGGCCAATCGTGGGGCCAGAGCCAGACAGCATGTCTTTAATAGATTCAGCACCTAAACTATTCAGTGATTTGTCGACCAGTAGCAGAATTTTAAAAACTATTCTACAGCTGATTGGGAGCCAGCTTAATGGAGAAGTCAACCCAAAAAAGGTTTTTGCAATAATAGGGTCTATGCAGCACTGCTAGTCTACACATGGCATTCTGATGAATCTTGCAATTGTGGAATATGAGTTAAGCAGTTTAAGCAGTAAAATCCACCCGTTTTTGTCCATCTCAGGCGTCAGCCATTTTGCCACTAGCTGTCAACTGCAATAACATCACAGTTGCTCAGGTAATGACCAATCATGCCTCGGCTTCAGAAAACAGGTGAACAGTGATTGGTCCTTAGCTGAGCCTTGAGCAACTATGATGTCATTTTCAATCAACAGATAGTGACAAAATGGCCGCCCCCTTAGTTGGCTAAAAAACGGTGGATTTTGCTCTGAATCAGAATGCCGTGTTTCGACTGTTAGAGCCACATCAAAAATATTACTGCAAGGAACATTATGTAGTTGACTTCCCCTTTAAAGCCTATAGCACTGGACAAACATCTTCTCCTTGTTCTGGTCATAACCAGAGCTGTAGCTTTCTGAATAAGCTGTTTAATTCTCTTTTGAGAATTCTCTTACAGTGAGAAGACCGTTAAACTAATCGTCTACTGGATATAAAAGCATAGATAAGTCTCCTCGTCTGCTTGGAGAATGCAACCCTTCAGTCTGGATATATGTTTCAGCTGGAAAAAAGGCTGTTTTGGTGATATTATTTGATACGAGTGCTGAAAATCAGGTCCGAGTCGGATCAGCGACCAAAGGTTTCAGACTTGGCCTTTGGTTTCTAAAGGCAGTGACTCCGGGTGTTTTCAAAGAGAAATCCTCGTCTTTATTACCAAAAACAATGACATCTGTTTTGCTTTAGCTGAAGGAGATGTTGTTTCAACCAGCTATTAATTTGTTTCCAATGTTGAACTGCTGTCATTTGGGGACATTAATAAATATAGCTGTATGTCATCTGTACAAACATGACGGCCAACATTGGCGTTGTGAAGCATTTGACCGAAAGGTAACATTTACAGACTGAACAAAAGGGGTCAAAGGTCTGACCCTTGAGGGACGCCACATGTCATATACATTTCGATCAGATTCACAACTTCCTGTGGTCACCAAGTAACTCCTTTCCTTAAAGTGGTACCTGGACCATTTTAGGACTGTTCCATTTCAACTCTTTCAAGTTTCTAACCTGTTCAACAGTATATTATGATATATTTTATCAAATGCTGCACCAATACAATTAGCACCGACACCATCCCCGTGTCAGTGTTCAATCTCATAACATTTAGTACTTTAATAAGAGCTGTTTGCGTTTTGTGATGAGGTCAGTAACCTGATTGTAATTAAGTCCGTCTGAGTTAAAGAATTTGCAGAGTTGATGAAATCACTTTCTTGACAACCTTGGGTAAGAAGGAAAGGTTTAAGATAGGTCTATAATTTGCTACAAAGGACACCTCGAGTTTTGACTGGTGAGGCCAAAAGTGACACCAGTAGTGGGGAAAAAAATGTTGCTATAGTAAGGCAGTCATTTGACCTGCACGCTCGGTCATTCTCCTAGTGTGCTGAAGTGTGTAGTGTATGTACATGGACATTATGTTGGATATCAAGGTTATGGACTACAGTACATGTAAATGTTCAAACAACTTTGCATGAGCTGGAGACCTCACGGGTCTCCTCAGCAGCAGTCAGGTGATTAGGATGGATCTGTTTGAAAATCCACACATTGGAAAGACATCAATCTTTGCATTTCCATTCTTGTCTTTTCCTTAGTTTGCCAGCTTTTGAGTTCACCAATGAGTGTCATTTGAAATTGTTGCACGTTTTGAACTAGGTAGTAGCTTAAAAAACAAAAGTACTTTCATCATCAGACTTCACTTTATCTAAGTTTGTGGCAAAACAAGAGGGAGTCTGCATTCCCTTGCAATTATTTGTTCACTGTCGTGACTTGGTTTGTTAAACATACAGTTTTGTTGTCTGATAATGGCACGGACTTCCCACAAGTAGCCTGCGGCCGTCATTGCGCCCGTCTTCCATCCCTGAAGTGGCTCATGAGTGTTTTCCATTGACAAGAAGAAAGCACAACATCACTGGTGGTTCCAAACAAATGTTTACTCCATGTCCTTTTGAATTCCCAGCAGCCTTTAAAAAAAAAACCCTCTTGTCTTAAAAAACATCCGGCCTACTTTTTAGCTTTCCTTTTTTCATACCAATGAGAACTTTAAGGTTTAGTTCAGCAATTTGTGGTTGTTGAGCAAGCATTTTTTTTAAAAATCTCTGCAACTACTTTGATGCCCATGACCTCATTCCCGGAGTCCTCTTTGTGTTTCAGTCTTGGCCCTTGCACAAGACCAAACAATTTTCTAAGAAATGTGTTACCAACCCTCTCCTTACAAGTGCATTGCATTTTTTTTCATGTTCAATTGATAAGTCTTAACGTGCCAATGCCCCCTGCATCCAACCCAATGACAAATTTATATGCTGTGGATCCTTCCTTGCTCCTCCTCATTTTTTTTTTTCGTTGACTGATAGTAGAACACAGAATAATATGGTGCCATTTCCTTTGTTGCAAGACGTGAGCATCTTCTTCCCCTGTCCGAAAGGTGCAAAAACATCATTCAAAATTGAACTCAGAACATTTGCTGATGGCAGTGGTCCACGTGTGTGTATATGGTAGAAATCACACATTTTCGTTCAACGGTTCGCTTCTCAGTTCAAACTGAGATGTTGGGGCTTTATTTGTTTGTTTGTTTGTTTGTTTGTTTCGGTTTTCTCTTTGAGAGACACGTGACGTTTCTTTAGGAGAGGAACGGCTGTTGGGACAAAGTATGAGACGACAACAAAGTTGAACTGACAGACAAAAGAAATGGTTGTCATGAAAACATAAATGAGCTCTGAAAATGTGGGGCGCTTCCATTTGATCATGTGTAATTTAAATCTGAGTGGGGCTGATCTGGAGATATGTTGTTCTGCGTTTGGATTTAGTGTGTGAAATGTTGCCTCAGGATGTCTTTTTGCTTGGAAGAGTTTTAACATTTTATTGGTGTGAACTTTTTGCACTGCCTTGTGTGTCATTGTCGTTGCCTTGAATTATCGAATACATTGTGCTTTACCATCATGAGCCTTTTTTTCCTCTTGTGCTGAGTTATCACTCCACGCAAACAGCTCTTGCTGGAGTGAAGGAAGCTTCATCGGTCAGCAGAATTTCATTTGGACTTGGTCAATTTGTTCCACGAGCAATTATGTGGAACGTGGGAAACTTCTGTCAAACATACGCCCGGCACCGATTTTATTTTTAGACATCAGCCCCGGTATTGTTAGTTCATCGCGCTCATAAAAGCACCGGAGGGGAATGAAGATCCACTCTGTGTCTTTCCATATGAGAACCAAAGACTTGTCTTCACTCCATCTGCAATCTTCTTAAACACGGGGGTCCTAGCTTTCTGATTCTTTGCTTACCTTATGAAGCATCCAATAAATCAGGGAAGTCAACCCCAGCCATGTTGAAATCTTTTCACCCTCCTCAAATCACAATCTTTGAAATTGTTCTGTAATTAAGGGGACATTGTTTGTCTGTTTATTTTGTGATATACTGTACCCCATTTCGCTGAATGCCCCGGCCTGCCCCCGCCCCCCACCCCTCAGTTATTTACGAATCAACTGTACAATACACGTGAGGTGAATTTGTTGAAACAGAGACAAATTTACAGAGCAAAACCTCAGCAAACGTCTCCACCGTCCAGACAGCACAAAAGTCTGTCACCCACCTCGATGCGAGTGCGTGAGATGGCCCGTGGATGATCCGACGGTATGCCATCTACATGTTTTGGATTAACAAACTCTCCTGCAAGGCCTGAAGGCAGCAGCAGACGGACTGAGAAATGTGCTCAAGTCTCTCGACACTTGCTCACATGTGATCCATGCAAAGTGACAAAATGCTGATAAATGCTGTCTCTTTTTAATAAATGTGCTATTTTATCAGACTAGTCGCTTCTGTTTTTCCACCCTGTCATCAAGTTAAAAGTGAAATCCGGGTGCTTTGACAATCGTGGTTCTGACATTTTTTTTTCCCCTTGTTTTAAATTCCATAAATCCCCCCCTCATCTTTTTTTAAAGAAGTTTCCCAAGGACCTGGTCACTACTAAGTTCCACATGCTTTTGTTTGTCCAGGTGTCTTTTCATGCCCCAACAACTGAAAATGTCTCTTTAACTGCGCATGCTAGAAAAGGTGACGGCAGACTCAAACAAGCAGCTGCACAAAGACCACTGAAGCCCCAATAAAGTGGGCCAGCACTTTCATGACTTTTCTGTGTATTTAAAAAAAAAAGCACAGAATGAAAATGCTTGTGTGTGTATATATATTTATATAATTTCTACAAACCATAACATTTATAAGTTAATATATTTGAGTAAGAAGTGCATCATTTCAGATTAGTCTTAATTTGATGAGTTCAAAAGTGAAAGGCTCGGTCGACTTGAGTCCAGTGTCTGTTCAGTTTGACTTCATAGGTAGTAGAGGGTTATGAAAGGCGCGTGGAGGAGGCCAACCCCGCTGCTTTCGCAGAGCACGCCAACTCCGTCCCGACTGCAGCCTAAGGCCAGGCCCAGCTCCCCCCACACGTCTCCACCATTGTCTTGGAGATCCACTGAAGCCAGTTTTTTATGCCAGGGGGAAAGCATGACTTTCCGCATGTTCACCAGGTGGCGACCTCTTCCGAGACCACCCGCCGCCTCTTGAAGACTCTGGAAAAGGAACAGCAGATCCACGCGCAACTCCACGGTGTTACCGTGGGCTTTTGAAATAAATCTGGAAATGGAAACAACATGGAGACATTTAGGAATTAAAACGCCGCCTTTGTTACAAGTCCCTCAAACACATCCTTCCAAAGAAGAGAGCTTATCCTTAGAGGTGACATATTACCTTGTCGGAAGGTTGCTCTTTGCCAAGGACAGAAGTGCAGGATGTATGTCCTCCACCTGTTGCGGATTTGCAAACTGAAGGTGAAGCTCAGCTCTCTTTATGCTCAATGATAAGACCTCCCTGGTGATGAGGAACTCGACATCCGAACCTGAGGACGAGCAAATTCTCATTGATTTCATGGACCGCTCAAATCTTTGCAACATTACTCTCGATCCAGTGGAGCAGAACAGCTTCCTGGTGATGTTTTCACTCCTAATGCCTTGTTAATCTGTCAGCAGGATATCTCACCAATGTCTCGGAGAGAACATTAAGCCTGCTATGGGTCATTTGTATGCAGATATCATTGTGCACAACTGAATTAATCAAGCCATTAACGTGCCCTTGCAAGAATGTCTTAAGAAAGCAGCTTGGCAAAATGCAAAAGGGAAGCTTGCAAGGACATCTGCCGTTCTGCTTGGGTTACGTATCCCTCGTATTTGCTTTAGTCTTTTCATGTTTATTTGATCATTTCGCTGACATTATCTTGCAAGCCGCTTTGCTCATTTTACATGGTTGTTCCACAATGGGAAAGTACTGGTTCATGGTGACATTGCTTTCTGAGGAGACAAAAGTGGATTACTCGGATAAAAGAAATCCTGGTTCTGTACCATCATGTAAATACTGCTACATGTGTAGTGAGCAAATTATGGCCTGCGGGCCACAAGCGGCCCACCGGTTCATTTGCATTACGAACGTTTTTTTTTTTTTTTTTTTTACAATAAGTAAGCCTTTTCTTCCCCTAGAAGTCATAGATTAAAAATGTATTGATCTGATTCAGTATTTGAATTATTACTGTGATGTCAAACTCATTTTTGTCACAAGCCACATCATAGTTATGGGTTTCCTCGGGAGGGTCCTTATGTTTATGAAAACGTCAACTTCACCACATTATTTCATATACAAACTTGTCCTGGCAATTGATTATTATTGTTAACAATTGATTCAATTTGAGATCTGGAATCATGGCACACAATGACCTAGTATAAAACGATTATTTACTTATGTGAAGAAGGGATTGATGGAAAAGAAATGCCTTTTATATCTGTTAAAAAGGAACACAATTTGCATGAAAACAAAGCTATTTAGCAAAAAACACCAACCCCACTTTAATTGCTCTCGTAGTGGGCCAAAAATTCGCTGGATCTCGGGCCGGGGCCTTGAATTTTACATATTGTAAATATAGGTCAAATAAACAACTGTTGCTTGCATGTGTGATTACATTTTAATCTAGTTTACTAAAGGCGATGAAAATGCTTCCTCAATCCCGTTTTACCTCGTCTTAAACGGCCCTGGAGCCCTTTGACGCTCCTGCATTTGAGTCCCTCCTGACAACACCGATAGACCCGCCGCACGAGGCTGAAGAGGGGCTTCTCTGGGAACACCAACCCCGCGGAAGGTCCAGAGGCAGACAGAGGCCTGACACTGAGGCGCACCACGGTCGAATTATCCCGGCCATGACGATTGGAGCTTTCCTGCCAGGCCGCCGTGAGCTCCGCGCAGCGCTCGCGGTGAGCCTCCGCGGCCCCTCGCCTCCAGCGCCAAAGGAGATCCGTGCGGAAAGACGGTCTCGGGGACCCAGTCGACCTCCCCGGTGACGGTGCTACGAATCCATGCGCGTCCAGTGCGCGGCCTCGTACTCCCATTTCGCTGGTAATCACCGAGATAAGAAGTAAAGCAATCCAATGGTGGGCATGCGCGGAGGCCATGGTGGTCCTGCTTTTTCCGAACTGCAGCTTCTCTCCTCCGCCAGGTTGGACGCCTCGCCTGCTTTATATCCCAACTCACAATGGCTACAACTTTCCACTTAGAATTTGAATCCTGGCCGTCGTCCCGATCCCCTGCCCCTCTTTTTGTTCGTGCCCACTTGACCCCCTGCTGCTTTCTTTTAATGCGCTTGCATAATGAGGCGCCCCGACGAGCGCCGACTCGGTCCATTCATATTCAGCCACTTAGCTAATGACTCCAATTACTCCATATTTGCACCATCGCTATGTTTGCGAGGCGCACAAATTCCCGACAGATCGCGAATGATGTTTTCTAAGAATGCGTTTGCGCTTTTTCAACGACGGCGTCTTTCGCCAAGCTTTTGGAACGGTTTGAAATCAAGGCGTTAAAGCGGAGCCCGCGGACACTGGAGGTCGGTGTGGGCCTTACAAATCGCTCAGATCATTCACATGCGCCTCTTCTCTCAGCTTCCACTAATTATGGACAGCTCACCAATAGGCGACATGGATGAATTTGTATCAAGCCAACGTTTGAAACAAACAACACAATAATCGGTCAACGGTGGCAAGTAACAAAACCACACACATTCTTGTTTCAAGTAGAATTTTCTCTACTTTCCAAACGTCTTTAGTGTCCTGAAAACGTTTTACACATTTTTCTCCCTACTTTAGGAAACTGCTACTTTCTAATCCTTACTTGTCAAAATAGGCGTGTTACTGTTTTCAACCCACACAGAAGACTTAAAACCATGTTTTAAAAAAACGACAATGATAGGTAGAGTCAAACGCCCTTGAGATCTAATTAATTGATTGAATTGTTGGGATATTATCAAAGAAAAACATCGACAGAGGTTATTTATAGGGACATCAGCTAAAGCTATTTTTGGAAAAAGATGACAAAAAGAAACATTTTGAAAATATACTCTGCATTGCTTTATTCAAGGCAATTCAATTCAATTAATTCACCAATTAAATATTACAGTTGCATATTTACCACCATGAGGTCAAGCTGAAGTTCACCATACTGTCACGTGCGAATGAGACACACAAAAAAAAGACAAAACAACAACAACACCCTAACACTTCACAAACAAACAAAAACAAATAGGAGCCTGATCCCGGTCAGTAGATTCTGACACGTTTAATGTTCTCATAAAGATGAAGAGCGATCGGGCAGGTTTGAAGCTGGTTCCAGATCTGTGTGCCACAAAACAAAGCGGTTATGATGGTTGTTTTAAGCCTTCACGTCTTCCTGGCAATGACGTCTTTATTCCTGGTGTTAATGTCCATGGAGAGAGGAGCTAGTAGGGATAAGATCGCTGAGGGGTCCAAATTATTCATGACTTGATACAATAAACAGGCGTTATGGTAAATACTGAGCTCAGGCAATCTTAATGATCCAGGGAGACAAAAATGTGGGCAAAAAAGGCGTATCGCTCTCTGTTGCAGAGCTTGAAATTCTTTTGACAATCTAGAAAAAATGTTGAACCACATTCCATTGCGGTAATACGGTTGGGGTTCAAATATAGTTTTGTATAATATAAAGAACATTGGAGGTGAAGGAACATTTTTCTGTTTAATAAAGAGACTTACATATTTCGAGGGTTTTTCAAAACAACAGAACTAATATGATTTCCGCTCAGTCATGTCAAAAAACGTATTCCAAATGTTTCAGAAACCGGAATTTTGATCTTAACCCTGATATTGACTGCATGTCAACGTAGTCAGTGTCATCAATATATTGATTGATCTCTTATCAGAAAAACGAGGAAAATGTCTGGCAAATGTGAGCTCACCATTGAAGAACTGAGATCATGATTATAAATAAGCCACGAAGAAATGTACAATACCCGAAATTGTGACTCACTGACTTAATACGTTTATTATTATTTCCAGTGCAAAGCATTGTTTAAATAAGGTGAGTGAGAATACAGTAACAGCCTGTGTAAATATTTGACATTCAGGTTGACTAAAACGCATGTTGAAAAGGCTATAAATACTCAGAAATAGTCCTGCTGTGAAATGCAGAGGCGCTGTCACGTCAGAGCAGGTTAACGCCATGTTTGAGGAGTCTGTGCCGAGCCTTGCTGGGCAAGGAGAATGCGCTGTCCTGGTGGTTGGGGATACCCGAGTTCCTCAGCGTGACGCCGTACTGCAGGAAATACGTCTCCTGGGCCGCGCTGCGAACCCCGTACACAGCGGTGGCGGCGTTCCTGCAGTGGCATTGGCCCCGTAAAAGACAAATGAGAGACGAGCATCAGTTCGATGAGAGACTTGATGACAGATGCTTACCCTGCCCCCCACCCTCTGTGAAAGGAGCCACGAAAGGCCCCCCCAACCCCCCCCCCCCC
>CAAKHF010011414.1:5539-40436 GCA_901007745.1 Hippocampus kuda
TCCCTCCAATACTTGAATAGTTCGTGCAGATGTGCAGAGCTCAGGACTGACTATTTTGATGTCAAGCCTGACATCTAGTGTTTTTCACTGAGAAGGTTTTTGTTGAACCAGTGCTGGCAGTGCACAGCCTGGAGGGGAAATTTAGGAACAGCGACTGAAACATCACCGTTTGATTGTTAGCCAAACACAAACATCCAAAAGGGAATGATACACTGTCCTTATATAACCTCCTTATATAATTATATAATTATAATCCTTATAAGATTTTTTGTGGGGAAACGGATCCCCCTACATTGTACTTCAATCCATATCTGATTTAAAAAAAAAAAAAAAAAAAAAAGAACACTGTACTACTTTGCTTTTGTCCAGGAAACCCTTCTAAAACATCCAACTCATCAATCAGCTCTTCCAGTGAAGGATCAAACGATAGCGTATCAGGTTTAACGTATCCGGATAGAATGTGAAAAGGGGTCATTAATCCGCCAATAATGGACTATAACCATGAATTATTTTGACATTTTTAAAGTTCTCCCCCAATGTTACTTGTTGAAATGGTGTTTCTTCATCTTTAGACCTTTCGGGTGTGTCTGCTTTATCCTCGCCACTGTTACCAAAACAAGATGAGGACTTCACATAAGGGGCAATTCATCCACATAAATACATAACAGAGATAAACATAAGAGAAGATTTATGGTTAAACACAGTCTGTTATGTTTCATGGGGCTAGTTAACTTCCAAATAAAGTAAAGTAAAACTACGACTATATAATACGACTCAAATAAAGTACAATTAATCAACCTTTGACGACAAATAACAGGGGAGTTGCAGAGGTGTTTTCATAGCGTTACCGTACATTCGCCAGTGTGCTATTGACTACATGCTTCCTCCAATCACATAAGCGTGCTAAAATCTATTTGACGTTTCATTCATTGCATTGGACAGCCAGACGCGTTCCTTTTGTCACAGTTCATGACTTTATGGTTCTGCGGCTATCGCCACGATGTAATGTGGTGGCATCGCAAACAACCGGAAAGCCATAAAAAGGCTCAACACACTTGGATGCTCATTGAGCAAATGTCACAAAATGTTTGCTTGCATCACACGCAACATTTGCCTGTTTGGACTCTTGATGCGATTTTCTAGAAAATGTTAATAAACGTTTGGCACATTTGACTTGCAAGCACTTTATCTACTATTGATGTACAATGTATGTGGAAAAAAATGTAGACACGTTTCCACAGACGTAGAAAGAAAGTGCTTGTCTGGAGGATTAGGTGGCTCGAATGATGCTGTGATTTGGACTGAGTGATGTGTATTGAAATCTTTCAAGCAAAAGAGATGCTTGATTACTTTTCAGTGATGAGACACATGTGCGCGTTTGCTCCACATACACCTACAGGTCAGTCTGCATTCTTCTGGTGCATGACGCCATTAACCGTGTGGGGACACTTATAAAATTGAATCAGATCGAAATAGGGATGAACTTTGATAGGTTGGGAGTGTTATTTTATTCACTTTCTGTAGGTGTTGACCTAAAAAAATGTATAGAAAAGATAGTTGGCAAATCAGACATCTATGTTTTACATTGTATGGTAATAACACATTCATTCATCCGTCACGGCAGGGCGCTATCACAGATGACTTTGGGTGAGAGGTGGGCGCGATACACCATGAACATGTACACCTAGGGACAATTTAGAGTGTTCCATTAACCTGCCACACATGTTTTTGGAATGTGGAAGGAAACCGGAGTACCCGGAGAAAACCCACACAGGCACGGGGAGAACATGCAAACTCCACACAAGAAAGCCAAAGACGGAATCGAACCATGCACCTCTGCACTGTGAAGCTGACGCGCTAACCAGTCGCCAACCGGGCCGCCCGGTCAATTACGTTTCGAATAGAAAGCATCTTACCCGACACACACAGATAACAGCAAGCTGTTGTGGTTTTCCTAGTCTGTCACATCCACGTTTAATCCAAAAGCCTCCTGGTCTCTGGCATGCAAAAAGCGCTTCTGTAAAAAGGCTTTGCTCTCCAGGTTGTAAAAGACATTCATCTGGAAGAATTTATGCGACATTTAAGACATCGTTTACTAGATTTTATGACGCAACACTTTCATGTATTGGTTGACATCGGTGCCAACGATTATACAGGACACAAACGCACCGCAAAAACGACCGGAATTTAACGTTTCGGAAAAGTTGCTGCATTGCAGTCACGGATGTAAAATCCAGCATAATGAATTGCAGAGAGTAAAACAGGTGGAAGAGCTGTGAGATAGAGGGGTATTGCTTCGAAATTGGACAGGATGAAAAGATTAGCCTTTAACCAAAGACTTTGGAGTGTAATCACGTGGAGACACAAAACTCTAAAGTTCACTATGCGTTCCAGATGTTAATCGGCGGGAGGCCATCATGCTGCATTTGCGTTTAGCTGGGGTTTTTTTTTGTTGTTGTTGTTTTGGCATTAACAATGTAATACATTGTCTCATGCACAGCTGCAATTTTCAGTAGACTCTGGTCATGCTCTGTCAATGAAACGATAATTTATAGGGAAGTCAATATGTTGAAAACATTCCTACAGTCAGAGGGGAATTTTTTGGGGGGGGCGGGGGGGACAAGGCAGGATTCATTTATAGCTGCTAATTGTGAACAGTTATGCACTTATAAAATTAATTATTGAAAGCAAACATTGCAAGCATAAAGTAAAGCAATACATGATTGCTCCTGAAATACGGAAAATCCCATTGAATTTGGAATTGTAGGACAGCCAATAGCAATTTTCTTTGATGAGGAGTCGAAAACATGACTTAAAAGTAACACAATTCAGAGGTCAGTCAAAATCTTCAGGAAAAAATATACCGTAATTTCCGGACTCTGGAAAGCACCTGATTATAAGCCGCACCCACTACATTTTTCAAGGAAAATCCATTTTCTACACACACAAGACACGCCTGTCTACAAGCCACAGGTGCCCATATTGTAATATGAGATAGTTGCAAAGAAAGACGGTAGCATGACGACAGTAAAACAGAACTCACACGGCTGTTTTTTTGTTTGTTTTGTTTTGTTTTGTTTTTAAAAAAGCACCGTTCCCTGTCGAGTAATGCTTTGTTTTAAAATGAAAAAAATCCTCACCTGCCATAACACTCGGTCAACCATTCCTTCATTAGCCTTTCTACCATCCACGGTTTTGTGTCAACTTTCATGACAATGTCTTTGGGGAGGTTTTCTTTTGGCATATGTAACCGGGTGAACAATACTATGGCTGTTGTAGTGAATGATGCCTCGTTTCATAAATGGAGCACTGTCACTTTATTGAGGGGCATTGGATGATCTATAAAGTAAAACCTCTCCTTTCTCATGAGCACTTTGAAACAGTAATCCATGCCTTCGTCACATCCCGACTGGATTACTGTAATGCACTTTACTTTGGAGTCAGCCAATCCTCCATTAAGCGTCTCCAGTTGGTCCATAAAGCTGCTGTTCACCTCTTGACTGGTACTCGTAAGAGGTCATAACTCCTACTCTGGCATCCCTTCACTGGCTTCTGACACATTGTAGAGATCTTTTTAAGATCCTTTTATTTATTTTCAAATCTTTAAAAGGCCTCGCTCCACCTTACCTCTCTGAGCTCCTCCGCCCCTGCGCACCTGCCCAGTGCCTCAGGTCTGCGGACCAGACATTATTAGAGGTACCAAAAACTAAGCGGAGGCTCGGAGGGGATTGAGCCTTTTCCGTTGCTGGCCCCTCTCTTCTGAATGACCTCCCATTGAACATTCGGCAAGCCCCATCGCTGCCCATCTTTAAAACTCGTCTCAAAACTCATTTTTATTCTGTGGCTTTTGACTCAGCGGAAGACTTGATTTTTAGTTTTACCGTTTTTGTACTTTCTACTGTCTTCATTAATTTATTGTTTGTTGTTTCATCTATGACTTTGGCTCCATGTACAGCATTTTGTATACAGCGGTGGTTGTTTACAAGTGCTCTATAAATACAATTGAGTTGATTTGATAAAATGAATTGCTTCAGATGATGTCGAGCGCACCAAAAGCACTCGGAGCTGCAGTTAATAAGAGGGACACATGAACACTAACGTGTACTATAACATTCGGCAGCAGAGCATGATCACCTGGCTTCTGAATGTGGCCACAGGGCAGTATTCCAACATGATAACAAGCCCAAACACACCTTCAAGATGATGCCTTGCTACCGAAACAGAAGGGAAAAAAGGTGATGAACTGGTCTCTCCACCTAAATTGTACTAAACATCTGTCAAGCATCCTCAGATGGAAAGTGGAGGACAAAAGGTCTCTCGAACATCCACCAGTTCTGTGATGTAGTCATAGATGAGTGCATGAGGATTCCATTGGCAACCTGTGACTCTCTGGTGAACTCCATCCCCCAGAGAGTTAATGCAGTGCTGGAAAAATAATGGTCGCCATAAAAAAATAATGAGACACTGAGCACAATTCTGACATTTCCACCAAGGGATCTACCGGTACTCACTTTTGTTGCCAGCGGCTGACATTCATCGCTGTGTGTTGGGTTTTATTTTTTTTAGGGCACAGTAAATTTACACTGATATACAATCTGAACACTGACTACTTTACTTTATGGGAAAGTGTATTTGTTTTTTTCAGTGTTGTCCCATCCATCCATCCTTATCCTCACGAGGCTCACTGGTGTGCTAGAGCCTCTCACAGCTGATTCCGGGCAGAATGTCAAAGTTATTTTGTAAGTCACAAGTAAACTGTGAATCTCTTGTTGTGCCAGGCAAGGGGAATTGTTGTATCATTGTAGTTAATTTTGTTTGTATTCTAAAATTGTATTACATGGAAAATCAACTAACACAAAAGAAGCACGGGGAGTTGTAACTTGGCTGTAGTTACATCAATTTACCACAGGGCGGTAGTAGAGACCATAATAATCCATCATCAAGCCAGGGCTCTGTTCATACTACAGTACTGTACCAAACAAGCGGAATTGTTTGATGGAACAGTAGCCTATTTAGAACTTCCTCTGCCTTGACTTGGAAGTGGAGGAAACCCTGTTATGCATTATCTTTCCAGATCTTAGATAAACCACAATGTCCGGCTTTTACACTTAGTTCATGTCAACATTTTATTCTTTGGTATTAACACTAGTTACATATTAACATTTTACGAGGAAGTTTGTCAAATATTTGGCATGTACATATAAGGTGTACAAAGTCCACTTTCAAGAAGTCTCAGAAAGGCATTTGTCTAAGTATTAGTGTGATGGATGTGCAATCCTGTGCTGCCTTGTATATTATATATATTTTCCCCCCTCTAATGCACATCCCTGAGTATTTAACGCCATGAAACTTTCAATGTCATTCTTTTACATTACATTATCATTACCAGCCAGGCCTGGACACTTCAACCGTGGCTATTTCGCTGCTCCTGCAACCAAATAAGTGTACGCATGACCAAAGCAGCAGGCCACATTTACAATAGCTTCTCAGATAGATAAAGTGCCGGTCTTAAGTGCACATTCGGCAATTGATAAAAACGTATCGGCTCAACTGTATATTTAACGTGAAATGATAAGTCATGCAGGCAGCACATAGCATGTATACAATAACATTCACTTGCAGAATTGGCAAAACCAGAACGAAATACTGTACAGTACTTGTGTAAGTTAAGTACCAGTGTGGAGGCGTTTACAACAAATGTGCTTTATATTTCCAACGGGCTATTAGAAGTGCAATAATGTACTTTCACTTTGAACACAAGCCTATGGCACTTCCTGAATAAATTAGACTCTATTCATTGGGATGAATCAATGTTTTACACTTTGGACTCAGATTGATAAGATCTGAATCACAATTACAAAACTCATTGATGAGACATACTTTAAAAATAATGCTTTCGCAATGCAACATAGTCAACCATTTTCTTCAGTGTTACAAACAACTTCAATTAAAAAAAAAATACATTCAGTATACACAAGGCAAACATTATGTGTCATTATACGACATATACACCAAAACGTCATGCTTTTTATATGAGCCAGTCTCAACAAAGTCACATTTCTTCACATAAGATCATCTTTTGCTTCACTTTAATGTCAAAAGGCTACAGGTTGTAAACTTTTGCTGAATAACCCAAGTACAGAAAAACTCGCCAAGCCAGCATCTTTGCTGTCGTAGTTAGTTTGCCCTTGGATGACAATTTCATAGACAAGACTGACTTTTAGTACCTCCATCAGTTACATCTCAAAGTGACGATACATGCTCTCCACATAGCTCAGGACCATTTGCCAGTCAGGACCACCTGCACGCAGCATGTCCTCAACAGTCTGTTAAGCAGATGGTTTAAAAGGTCATTAGTCTTTAAGCAGCTGTGTATTTGTCATACAGAAGTGGATTTCTTTTTAATTGACCATATATAGTCATAGTCAGGCTCGGCCTGGCGGTAACCACAAGTCTATTCTGGTTCAGTGTCTTACCAAAGATTGGACAATCCCAACAGTCTCGCCTGTTTTGAATGCTAAACTGAGATTGTCCCTCTGCAAAGAAACAAAATTAGAAATTAAGAATGAATGGGGGGTTAAAATAAAGTCACTCCAACTTTTTAACATCTTGGATTGGTTAGGACAGTGGCGTAAACTCATTTTTGTCACGGCGCACAGTTTCCCTTGGAGGGCCATGATGACTGAAACCATTTAAAAGAAGTCAAGAATAACTGTTTCTTTAACTATTGTTTAAGTTACTGTCATTAGGGATTTGGTAACAAGAAAATGCTTACAAAATTTCTCATTTATTATGTATGAGAAATTTTGATTTTGGAAGAGATTTTAGCAAGGACCATGGAAGTTGACATGCGCTTTCGTGAACCACATAAAATGATGTGACGGGACAGATCTTGCCCCCAGGCCTTGACTTTGACACATGTATGTTAGGGGTAGTTTAGCTCATTAAATGATCCGATTGATCCAGAAAGTATCACTTCCTTAATCTCAAAATAAATAGATGAATCCTGAAGCTGAGAATTAGGTACAGTGTACCCCACGTTTTCATGACTTAATTGCAAGTTTACCAAATTTTGGCATCTCAGTGTGAAAAAAATGTGCTGAATTTCCTCAACCTAATTTTGTCAAGTGGCTGCACAGAATAGAATCATCTGGATTTAGATACATGTTTGAAGTAGAAATAGTCTACTTAAAAAAGTCTCGATCCACGTGATTTTACTGTGTACAATCACTTGACAAAATAAAATTGACTAAATTTCACCACTATTTCTTTTCAGTGCAGTGTTGATGGGACATCTCAACAAAAGAGACTAGCTTTAGCGCTATGCCATCCATGGTCTTCTTATTAGTTCAAATAGGTTTAAGTATTTTTTTCTTTTTTTTTGTTTTTTTACCGACAAAGGTGGAAGCTCTCCGACGAAGGCGGAAGTGACAGCCGAAACTGTCGGCAAGGTGAGAGACTTTTCTCTTCACCAGAAAAAAAGACCCTTGTCTGAAAAAAGAAACCTTAAACCTGGAGGAGTTGATTTTAGCCGAGGAAGCGGAAGAAGTGATGAGAGCCTTGTCGGCGCAGTTACACACGCACAGCATTATTATTTTTTTGTCAAGCCAATAATGGACACAGCTCGTGTTCCTATTTGAACTCAGTCGCAGGGATACCTACAGTATCGTTGAGGCAAGTGAGTGTTAATGACGAAGATGTTATTGTACCCTTATCATTAGTCATAGTGCGGTCAAACTGTAGCGTATCATCCAGGAAGGTGTTTCCAATATTTTGGTTTTGTTGCAGTATGATGACTATGCCGCCAGAGACTGAGTTATTGGAGTTTTGTGTCAGGTAGCGAAAACATCAATGTAGTGTGAACAACAAGATCCAAAAGGACCAAGCTCACCTTGTCGTCTGGGCTGAGGCTGCTATAAGGAATACGTGAGGGGAGGTAGCTGTGGTAAACGGCACAAAACGCGAGGCCATCCACCCAGCTGCTGCTAAAATTGGTAATGTCAATATTCTGTTGAAAAGGAAAACAAAAAGGGAATACTTCAGTTGCTGTACGACAACATATTGTAAAATGGCATACGGGAGAAGAAACACATCATGCCCTTGAAATACAGACCATAAACTGACCACTATTCAGACATAGCATTAGATATTTATGAACACTGTGTCGACAAATCTTGTTTTGTTGTTGTTTTTTTTAATCTGTCATAAAAATGCAGGCTAAAACCTCTGCAACAAGAGGCATTACATGCCCAACGCATTCGGCCATTTGACCAATCTGAAGCCTGAAGAACATCAGCTATGATAAAGGGATAAATGCTAACTTGAGGAAATACTTTTCTTGTCTACAGGGTAAATTCAGAGTGAATAGTATGCCTGTATTAAAAAGTAAATTTATCACAATCTTTGAAAATGGATGTAAGGCCCAAGATTTCAATCAATCCATCAGTTTCATAAAAGTGCATCTCCTATTCAGGGATGAATAACTGAACTGAGGTCAAGCTGGAAAGGTGGATTACTCCCTCGACTGGTCAGCAGTTCATCATTGGATGATTGTGAATAATTCTTGTCCAGGAACAGAACAAATGCAAACAAGTCAGCTATGTAAGCCACGACTCTGCCAAACACCAAGTACAAATTGTTTCAAATATACTGTGCGTTAGAGTGTCTCTAAATGTCAGGTAACAGCCTGTAAGCATTTACGAGCAAGCCGTTGTCATGTACTACTAACTACAATATTGACTCCAATTGTCTATGCTATATCAAGAACAAGAATCAAGGTTTACTTTGTAGCCTTGGGTTTGGCTCTGACACCAACGTAATAGAGAATTCCTCTTTGAGCCTCCATGACGACGCAGGAGCAGGTTGAAACCATCCTGGAACCTAAACAAGGCAAGTTTTAGACCTTCTAGTTAGATTTTGTTACATCACTTACTCTATGTAGAAAAAAAAATGTTTTGGCTTGATCTAATGGATTTTTAATGTGTAACCCATTCACTTGGTTGGTGGCAGGTCAGAGAGGGTTGAGTTGTACTTGTTAAGAGTTTCTTCACGTTTCCCTGCAATGAAAAAGTACTGAATTACGTAACAAGCAATGTTCTTTTAACAAATATACACAGTGCCAGAATGTGCCAAATAATGTCGAAGACAGACAACATGATCATGTAAAACATATACTGAACACTGAAAAAAGACCCTTGAAATATACACACCTGTATCAGTGTTGGACCTGCTCTCTTGTTGGTCCAGGCTTCTTCGTCCTCTAAGTGGGACCAAATTCTTTGAAAAAATATATGAAATTATTTCCAAGCATATCGCATGATTTGAAAACGATGTGAAGCAAAACTGTCGTACTTTGTTTATTGGTTCAAGTGTTGTGGAGGCAGTTGACTGGGAAGTTCCATTCTGTAATGTGAGGGAGTCCGAGTGCGCTGGTAATCGGGACAGGCTTCTGGAGCAATATGGCACATGAAAAGAAATGGTTGATCGGAGGAAAGCTATTCCAGCTGTGAATTTAAGTACCGGTCGATATATTGCTCCATTTTCCGATCGAATAAGTGATTGTGTCTCCGTTTTTTTTCTCCAGACCTTCTGATCGACCCCAGACAACGATCGTGTAAAGCTTAAAAGAAACCGTTGATCTCACCTTGACCTCTCAGTGGCTGCTGTTCTTCGCGTCTCACCCGATCGCATCTCTTCCCTCCTCCTTTCCTCATTGGTTACATTCCTCAGGTATCGCTTAGTGACAGCCACACAGTCCTCCCTGACAACGCTGTCAGTCGCACTCCCTGCCAGCCGGTACACCCCTCTCTCCTTCCCCCTCTGGCTTCCTTCACTGCTGTCAGAGTTCATCAGAGGTTCGGTCTTCTCTCCTTCTCGGGCGTTAGTTTTGTCTGGAGTCTGACTCAGGGTAGCCAGCCTCTGCCTGCTCTCCTCCAGCTCCCCTCTCAAAGTGACAAGCTGCATGTCGGTCTCCTTCTGTCTGTGCAGGGCAGCAGCCAGTTCCCTCTCCACATCTTTATGGGCCGCTCGGAGCGCAGTCAGCTCCTCTTCGGCTTCGGCTCTTAGACGGTCGGCCACTGACACGGCAACCTGAAGGTCAGCCTGGAATTGCAGCCATTCCGTCCGCTCACTCTGAAACAACAAGCAGATGCCTTGATGCGTTTCGATGAACTACCATGAATCAGCACGATGCTTTTCGTCTTTGCTTGATTGTTACTAACGTGACTTCAACCTGATTTCACAGGTGTGTGGCATGTGCGAAGGATAAATAAGAAAGAAATGTTGGCAATTTCTCATGAGATAAACTCCATCCATCCATCCATTTCCCGATTCGCTTCATCCTCACAAGGGTCGCGGGGGGTGCTGGAGCCTAGCCCAGCTGTCTTCGGGCAGTAGGTGGGGGACACCCTGAACCGGTTGCCAGCCAATCGCAATCACTCTCACACCTAGGGACAATTTGAAGTGTTCAATCAGCCTGCCATGCATGTTTTTGGAATGTGGGAGGAAACCGGAGTACCCGGAGAAAACCCACGCGGGCCCAGGGAGAACATGCAAACTCCACACAGGAAGGCTGGAACCGGGATCGAACCCACGACCTTTGCACTGTGAGGTTGACGCGCTAACCACTGGCCGTGAGATAAACTCTTTTGAGAAAATGATTGACCGCTGTTATGGACTGACCAATTTCACAAATGGCTCGGAAGAAGCTGCCTCACAATCTAGAGGTCCGAGGTTGAAGTCCTGGCCTTGTGTGGAGTTTGCACGTTCTCCCCATGCTTACTCCAACTTCCTCCCACATCCCCAAACCAACGATTGTTAGCTTAATGGAAGACTAAAACAGGACACACCAAACTGAAACTGAGGGCTTCTTGGTCTAACAGTTTGATAAACACTTCTGAAAAAGCAAACTTGCTGACAATAATAATAATAATACACTTATTTTGAAAGCGCTTTTCATAGTACTCAAAGACACCTTACAAAAGTTTAAAACATGGGATAAAAATGTACACTTTCAAGCAAAGTATACATGATTTATGACAAACACATTTTGAAGAAGAAAAACAAAACAAAATAGGTAAAAGAGATGAAAAGGTGTTAAAAGCATTGCGGAACAGGTGAGTTTTAAGAAATGATTCGAAGGATCGGAGGTCAGTACAGTTGCGGATGTGTACTGGCAGAGAGTTCCAGAGGGTGGGGGCGGCGACAGAAAAGGTTCGGTCCCCCCAAGGTTTTGAGTTTGGTCACGGGGATGGCGAGGAGGTTTGCGGGAAGGAGTGTATGGGTGAAGAAGGTCGGAGAGGTAGGAGGGGTCCTGATTGTGAAGGGCTTTATAGGTCAGTAGGAGTTTAAACTGAATACGCTGGGGAACGGTGTGTGTGTATATGTGGAGGGGTGGGGCAGGGGGGCTACGACTGTCGGCTACTATGCTCTTATACTTTTTTTTAATCTCGTATGTGGACACCTTAAGCATGTCTTGGACAAAGCTATTCTTTTCTTTACGTATTTGCGTATTATAATCTGCAACTCCACAAAGAGGGGGGAATCTATCACTAACTACTTGCATTACTTTTTGGCCTAATATTTGGGTGTGATTAGCTGAGATCAATGTGAATTCAATGATATGCTGTAGCGAGCCCTGACAAGAAAAAAGGGAGGCGTTTCTGTCTGGCATATGAGACCAACTATGCAAAAAAAAAAAAAAAAAAAAGTGTCTGTGAAACCACACAAAAATAACAATTTAACACAGGATTACGAGGAAGGCTAATCACACGAACCATGTGTCATTAATACTTGTAGTCTAGCCCATTTCAAAAGGGGGTTTCCTCTCTTTGAGCTGTTCCATTTAAACTACAAGGTTTGATAACAATCGTGCCGAAATATTTTCCGTGTTACGATTGTGTGATTAAATATTTAGAGCTATCCTTCAGGAGCTCTTGATATCATGGGCGCACCGGGCAGGGCCAACAAAAATAAAATAAAAAAAGGAGCAGTCACGAGTATCAATAGCAGAGCTGAAACGAGAATTCAAAGAAGAGGGGTACATATTTAATGGCGGCGGCAGACAGACTGCCAGGCAATATAAGGCAGATGGTTCTGAAGTTTGGTGAAGGGGCAAAGGTTAAAAGGTGAGTAATTAGATAAACAACGGATGGAGATGTGGAGGAGGAAGTAATCATGGAGCCGAGACGACGCTCCCTGGTCTGACCGGTGACTCAAGACCACAGCTGGACCCCATTATACTGTACGCACACATCTCACATTTCTTTTCTCGCCCCCACACACACATTCCTGATTCCTTTGCCTCACCACAAAACTCCATGATCAGTTGATCTGACGTTTCAGTTTTGTGCAATTTGGCACTCGAACCTGGAATCATGTCAAACAGCCCGATTAAGACTCAGTCCTATAATAAGTATTACAAAAAATAATAACCCACACACTTGGGTTTGAAGGATCTTGTTTTCACGTTGTCTTGCTTATCTGGTCATGAGCACTCCAATCGGAGCATGTCTGTTTCAGGAAACAGGAAGGGGTGCTCCTCAGTTCACACTGAGATAAGGGTGTGGATCGTCAGGATAGACACACAGAGAGAAACAGTCCCGGAAGAGCTGACCCGTGGCCCACAGCAAGACCAGATGTGGTGTATAGTCAGACACACACACACACACACACACACACACACACACACACACACACACGCACACATACATGCGCGCACTCTTACTTTGACATCAGAATTTCTGGTGATTCTCGGAAAGAGTTATTGTTCAATCCATCTTTCTCTCGTTGTCGTCTCCACCCAGTTATTCCCTCTCTTTTGACACATACTTGGAGAAACATCTAAACTTTGAAAGTGCTTCTCTCTCCGAGCTTTCTTAAGTCTGCAATAGCCACCCAAAAATGATTGAATACCACCTCAACGAGCCACATTGCTTGCACCTGAAAAGAATTCAGGAGATGAAACGAGTTGCATTGAATGCACATGGCCATCCAAGTCAAAGGTGTCCCAAATCAGTGCCATGTTTTCCACACCGCATAATTCAGCACAGAGTGTTCACATTCAACATCATGACTGCCTCCTCACAGTCTAGACAAAGTCAACATTTTTTTCATTCCAAACAACGTTTGTGACCTCAACACAAACTTCAGCTAAGGGAGAAGAGGACTACGAGTGAATTGTGGCAAATGACTATCAGCGGTCACCTGGAACTGATTCCAAAAGCTGTGTTTTGTAAAATATTCAGAAGGGGAACAAATATGATTACACAAGCAGAAATTGATTTTTTTTGTTGTTTTTTTGGGGGGTTTTTTGGGGGGGTTAGGACAATTAAAGACGGATGGTGCGCATAAGCACAGACAGATGGTGTATAAGATGATCTACTTAAGAGATGGGCAACTTAAATGGTGGAGGGGGTGACAATTTTTCACCAGTTCTACTGCAGGACCACATCGGACCATTCACTTCCTAACCAGATGTATGACAAAAATACAATTTTAAATATGAACAATGTATGTGCATATTTGCAATATACAGTATGTGCTCTTTATATACTGTATTTCATTTTTGATCATTCATTTTTCAATGCACGTATGAAAGATCCACGATCTTACCCCAGCAACAAAGGGTTGGAAGCAAACAACAAAATAACCACATACAGTATTTTTTTTTCCAGTGCAAACGGCTCCATTGCATAAAAATTACCATTCAATGATGGCACAAAATTACTGAACAAGCAACAAACATTATTTGCAAGAACTAATTTTGCATATTATTTTTTTTTTTTTGCAAAAATCAACTCACTCAAAATGTTAGTATTATTGAGGTACTAAATTTGTCCTGCATATCATTCCAAATAGTCCAAAAATATCGACAGTATCAGGCCAATTAACATTGTAGTATAGGTCACACTAAGACCCAGTGTAAGTGCAACTAGACATGTCTTCCATCTAGTGCTGATTGGCAATATTACAACTTAAATCTACAGTCGACTTGTCCAATATATGAGTGTGCTGAGAAAAAAGATTTTAATGACTTATTTGAGAGGTTCTCTCATTTATGCCAACAAAAGTCTGATCCACACCATAAGCATGTTCAATATAAAAAGTAGTTTTAATTGAATGTGGTCAAAGAAAATGAAACAAAAAAATCCATCCATCCATTATCCAAGCCACTTTATCCTCACAAGAGTCGTGGGGGGTGCTGCAGCATATCCCAGCAGTCTTCGGGCAGGGGACACCCTGAAGTGATTGCCAGCCAATCGCAGGGCACATATAGACAAACAACCATTCGTGCTCACAATTACACTTAGGGACAATTTGGAATGTTCCGTTAACCTGCCATGCATATTTTTGAAATGTGGGAGGAAACTTGAGTACCCGGAGAAAGCCCACGTAGGCACAGGGAGAACATGCAAACCTCACACAGCAGGGCCGGAGCCGGAATCAAACCTTGCACCTCTGCATTGTGAGGCAGACGTGCTCACCAGTTGCCCACTGATTGTGTGATAGGTTGGATTTAGGGCATGTTCAGAAAGATAGAAAATGGATGGATGGATGTTTCATATCAGTAGGGCAGAAGTGCAAAATGGCTTGTTCATTTAGTTGCTCACTTGACGTGTGAGCTGCCACTCCATACACCAGCCTATTTGTGTAAAAACATAAATAAGACAATTTTCCATAATATGTTTCCTTGGAGATTTTTTTTAAGAATCCACAGACACTGTGTAATGAATTGATTAGCTGACTAAAAGGTATATCCCAATAGTTATGTTGAAATACTTATTGTAGTATGAAAGGGGATGAGAAAAATTAAAAAAAAAAAAAAAGACGTTTCCCGGTTGAAACACAGAATCGAGATGGAGGCAATAGAGGTAATAGGGAAGTGGTAGAATGGGAGAAGAGATGAAGAAATCCCATCAGAAAGAAAAAAGTTTCACTTTTTTTTTTCAAGCTCTTGCGCACAGGAATAAGAATTGAAGAAAACAGAGAGGCACAAAAGGGAGAAATGTCATTTCTCACAGTAGAAATCATCCATAGCGCATTTCCCTGTGTGTATTTGTGCCTCTGCTCTGTCTCACGTGCGCAACAGACGTAAAAACAAATGGCCAGTGTGATCAAGCGCATCATCCCTCGCTCCCTCCTCTTCCTCACTACACTGAGCAAAACAAAAGAAGTTTTGTCTCCTCAACGGCCGATTGTGAAGAACCACCTCCGTACTTTTACTCCCCCCCTCCTCCTTCCGCCAGCTCCCCACAAAAGGCTCCCAGGACAGCAGAGCAGACAGAGTGGGTTCATAAAGTCAGGCTTTGCAACTTCTATTGGCCCGGCAAGGACCCATGTAAACACAGTGTTGGATTGCCTCAATTTCTAATACACGGCTACCTCTCAATGTTTTTTTTTTTCTCCCTGTGGTCTGTGCTGGCCCATGCAGGGATTATATTTGCAAGCCTCTTTGGGGATGAAGGAAAGTGGGCAAAAAGAGGAAGGAGACATGAAACATGAAGGAGAGACTTCCAAGAAAACTAATAAAAATGTGTGCTGGGATTTTAAACGTAAAGTCAAGCATCACATAAATGCGAGTCAATTGCTTATCGTTTCCAAGAGGCAGCATGACCTCCGTCCTGGATTTTTACACTTGAATCTACTGTATTCATGGCTCAAACAGCTGCAAGCATAAAACATGTTTTCAAATTATTTACTGTTTCGCGATGATAAAAGGTTCTCCTACATTATAGTAGATTACGTTTCTTTTTGTGCTTTTTTTTTTTCTTGAAGGTTTAGGTCAAATTTTAAGTGTGTCACTTTTGATATATGTCATACAATCCCATGGCAATTGCAGATGGAAAAGCTAAGAAGGGAGGGCTCATTTTGTGTCATATTCCATCTGTTGTAACCTGAAGGAAGCTGTGAGCCTCGGGCTGCTCTCCGAAGGGAGGGGTCAGAATTGGAAACAGGAAATCACTGCAGATTACAACATCTTCAGAGGAGTGGGAAACAGCTAAGCAAACCGAGGAATGTTTGTGGAAATGCCTTCTTAATGTGATGAAATTTTATTCAGACAAGAGTTATCTTCACTGCGGTATTCTTGTCAACTATGACAGTCCATCTCTGTCAACTTAAATCGAAATGTATGGCTGGTAAAACATTGAGAAGTGTAAATGCTTTTAAATCCAGGTTCAAAACGATCCTTTATTCCCCATAACTTTGATGAAAGTCTTTTGAGCATTATATCAATTTCACTGTCAGCAATTTTTGTTTCCCTACTTTGCTTTTTAATGCCTCGATCGTAAGTGTGTTTCATTATTGTCAATGTATGTTTTTTTCATGATTCTTAGAAAGCGACTTTTGTTCTCTCTAAATTGGCTTTAGCGTTTTGTTTGTAGGTGTTTTTAGGTGTTGTGCTTTTGATTGTGTGAAGCACATTGAGTTGCCTTGTGTATGAAATTTGCCACTGCAAACATTCAAACTGAACCTTTTGTCCAATTTTTTTTTATACGTTCCACCGCTGATATATACACATGGCGAATCTCAACTCTGGTCTAGGTGAAGTACCCCGGTTCCCTCCAACATTCTAAAAACTTTCATGTTACGTCAAATGAAGACTCAAAATTGCACAATGGTGTCAATCTGAGAGTGACACGAACGTGACCCACGGTGCCAAGCAGGCCCGGCCGGGTGTATGTCGCCTCTTAGGCAAGCTCAGCAACCGTGACCCTCATGAACACAAACACTATATATACAAAGTGGACTGACGGATGATTGAATACCATCTCACCTGCATATGACTCTTTAAATTCTTCACCTCTGCCTGGAGATGTTTCAGCATTTCTGATGGAGGAGATATGTCAGACAATGTCACATCAATACAAAATTAAAGGTCAAAGAAACATTTTGCCCTTCTCGATGCAAGAAAATAATGAGCCTGTGATGGAACAAGAAAGCCGCACAAATCTATTGCAGGTCTTACC
This sequence comes from Hippocampus kuda, assembly GCA_901007745.1. NCBI lineage: Eukaryota > Metazoa > Chordata > Actinopteri > Syngnathiformes > Syngnathidae > Hippocampus > Hippocampus kuda. The sequence continues at coordinate 22,507 of CAAKHF010011414.1, forward strand.
TGTGACATCCGTGGGCCCATCATGACTGTCAGAGGTCCCTAATGTTATCCGACACTCGTCCAATAACCTCTCCAGCTCCTTGGACTGGACATCTCTGGCCTCTGGACCTGGCGAGAAAGACTGACTCAGGCTGCCGTCCCTTTCTCTCCATTTTGGCCCGGAAGAGCTGCTCACTGCCAGTGAGGAGCTACACGTAGACGATGGGCTCTTTGCAGGGCTGAATGGCGCACACTTGCCCTGCGTAACCACAGTCCGAGGCGTAGAAATAGAAGGAGCCCCATTTCTGCCCGAGGTAATGTGTCCTTTCACTGCTAATGTACTTTCCGGCTTGGTTGACACTGGACTGACTGCTGAGACAGTTGCCGAGCTCTCCGAGTTGAGCCGTGGTGGAGGAGGCCTCCACTCAGGTGGAGGAATGGCACAGCTTGGCTGCGATCGCTTAACGCTGGAGGATGCGAGCACCGAGACAGGAGGTGAAGACGGAACTGCACTGGGAGATTTCGGTGATATGGAGGGGAGGAGCCGGGGGGCACCAAGGACAATTCCAGGTTCGTCACTTTGTGGAGAAGCAGGAGGAGTGTGGAAACTATCCAATTGGTTCCCTGGAGGAAACAATCACAAATTCAGCAGTATGTCAACATCTTCTCGCCGTAAAACCAGTATCGGTGTTGCTAGCTCATTTTACAGAGAAGGTTGTGTGTATTTGTTGCTAAAGATTACTAAATGATGAAGATAACTCAATAGATATCTCTACACGTGGGGCATGACACGATTCAGGAATGCTACGTTTTCAAGTGGAACGATTCAGTGGTATTGTGATTCATCACAGCAGACGATGTACCGATCAGCCTGTCAATCTCCTGCTCCATCCTGCCCTCACTCGTCAACAAGAGAGCAAGAGAACAAGATCCCGAGATACTTAAATTTTGGGTAAGATCCCATCCCCGACCTGGAGAGTGCACTCCATCGTTTTCCGACTGAGGACCATTGTGCTGATTGTCAGTCCAACCGATTCACAATCGGCTGTGAACTGCTCCAGTGAGAGTTGGAGATCCCGGCTTGAAGAAACAACAGCACTACATCATCTGTAAAATGCAGAGGTGCAATACTGAGGCCACCAAACCGGACACCCTCAATGCCTCGGCTGTGCCTAGAAATTCTGTCCATGAAGGTTATGAACAGAATTGGTGATAAAGGGTAGCCTTGGCGGAGTCCAACCCTCAAAGGGAATAAATCCAACTTAGTGCCGGCAATGCAAAGCAAACACTCACATCGGTGGGAAAGGGACCAAACAGTCTGTATCAGCAGGTTCGATACCACATACTTCCAAAGCACCCCCCCACAGTTTATATACATGAACAGCCGAGGATCGGACTGCCAAGGTCCTCGTCTTTGGCTGCCGCCCAGTTCACTTTACACCCGACCCCTCTGGCCCCTCCCATAGGTGCTGAGTCCATGGGAAGGGGAACCCACATTGCTTCTTCGGAGGTGGGGCTCACCAGTGAGTCCCACCTCAAGGCCTCGCTCCAAAAGGAGGCCCCGGTGACCCGCCTCCGGGCAAGGGAAAAAAAACGTCCACAGTTTTTGGTCATCATCAGAGTTGCTGAGCCGTGCTTTGTCTGGTCCCTCACGTAGGATCTGTTTGCCATGGGTGACCCTACCAGGGACATAAAGCCCCAGACAACTTAGCTCCTAGGATTATTGGGACACACAAACCCCTCCACCACGGTCAGGTGACAGCTCACGGAGGGAGTGCCTCAGTCCATTCTTTGTATTTGCTTCCACACTTTTGAAACAATAGTACCAAACCTCTAGGCTACAATCTTTTAAAATCTGTGTTCTCAATACTTTTAAGAAAGGGAATGTGAATACAGTTTGAGTGGAGTGGGAAAAAAAACAGTTGACAATGGCCAAGTGAGTGTCTGCATCATCGGGAGATGATGTCATGGAGGAATGATGGGACGAAAATATTTTAACGGTCACTCCTCTCGCATGTTATCACTGAAAACACCATTCAGTGAGCTGCCCATGACGGTGGGAATTATTTAACAGGGAAATTACAGCAAAATCAATAAACCACAACATTCTGGGACACACAGACAGACGACAGAAGCAAGAATTTCCAAATTTAACATTAAAATCTTAACTCTTTGGGGTCCGCAGGGTCACTGAATTTCGCTTGGCCCTCAGAATATGCCACAAATCACTCACAAAGACATACAGATACACACTGAGCACTAACCCGATCTCCTTGTCCTTCTTTCTTCTTCTTTTTAAGACAAACACATCATGGCTTGTTAAAAAAAAAGGGGATTTACTTTTAAATGACGTGAAAGCAGCAACTCATTGGGAAAGAATGGGAGGATTGTTTAATAACTTCCTCAAGCCTCCCTTCCCTTTTTATTTCTTCATTCCAGACGTAAATGTGTTCGTCCATCCATGTACATGGGTGGCAGATTGAATGAATGAATGTGTGTGCATGTGTGTGTGTGTGTGCGCGCACGTGCATATAATAAGGTTTGTGTGTGATTGAGCATGGATGTCAGATAGCATTAAGCCTCAATGATTAATCCGCTACCCTTGCGCTAAACCGGGGAATTCTGCTGATTCATCACAGCTGGGCCAAATGGATCACATGGGGACGCGGGGAGAATGACCACTCGCTGAGCAACACACAGGAGGGCTGCCAAGATTCCTGCCTCCGCATGCACAGCCGTTCCACTTGTTTCCCCTTTTGTAACCTTCCCCATCCTGATTGGCCATCACGTATCCTTCTCTCCAACTTTTGCACAGGGTCAAAACATGTCGTGTGTGTCAGTGACCCACCGGTGAGTCCATGGCTCTCCTTGCTGGAAAAGCTGCCCATCCTGCAGAAAGTCTGGCCTCAGAAGGGCCTTGGTGGTTCGAGCTGCTCTCCTGCCCAGCCCAGATCAAAGTGGTGCTTTAGATGACCTGCACATGCAGCACATACGGATGATGGATGAGGTCCTACCTCTTTGGTAAAACAACCCAGTAACTTCAAGCCTCTTTAAAACATTTCTAAACTGAGTTCCTACCCACTAGAGCAGGGGTCTCCAACGTGGTGCCCGCGGGCACCAGGTAGCCCGTGAGGACCACACCAGTAGCCCGCCAGTGCGAGGATTGTGAATTGCTAGTCGAAATTATGATTTAAAAATGCAAACACGGGCAGTATTATAGATTCTATAGCTACCTATTTAGCCATCTAGCTAGCTAGCTGTAGTATCTATCTATTTATATCTAATATTCTAATATTATTAAATGTAATTTGTACAAATGTTATTTCAGACGTGTATCAATTTGGTAGCCCTTCACACAATCAGGACACATGAAGTAGCTCTCACTCTCAAAAAGGTTGGTGACCCCTGCACTAGAGTGACCTTCACATGTGACTGGTGCTTCTCATTACAATTTTAAAAGAAGAGATCTTATCAAGGAAGAGATCAGAGCAATTGCACGTGTTTTAGGGAGGGATGTCCAAACTTCCATTGGGTCAGATAAAAATGGAAGCCAGTGGGGGCCGCTTCATACCCAATTTAATACACTGTAGGTTATCATATGATAAGCAGTTAAAAATGATGAAAGAAAAAAAAAAGTCCAAATCTCAGTTTGGCGCTACTGGTGACAAAGCAAAAAATTATTAATAAAGGTGTGACTAAACTCTCATCAAAATATGTGTGAAAATGAAAAACCGATTATAACAAAAGCTTCAATATCAGTAACTTGCATTTGTTAGGTTAAAAAGGTGAAAAAAAAAAATAAATAAATATAGCCCGCAATCTATAAATATAATCCCAAATACAAATATATCCTGCGTATAGACGCAAATATACCCCGGGCCGGCAAACATTCCTGGTTTAAAGCATTTCAATGAGATACTGCAATCTATGTGCCAAATCTAGAGCATGCGTGGACGCATATAAAACAAGAGTAGTTTAAACCTTGAAGATTAATGAACAAATATAACTTCTATAAAGTGTGTGACAAGTGTTGAAAAGTAGCGCTTAACCAATCTATTTAAGGGAAAATAGCATGCCACTACTTAGATATGAAATGGACACAAACCCTTGAAAGCGGACAAAGTACAGTAATCCAAAAATCCGTTTAGTTGGTAGCGTCCCCACGAAACTTCCCACCAGCGCGTCTTCACCAGGCGCACTGCCTCGCCGAGTCTTCTTCAAGTTTCTACATCGACTATCTTGAAACACATTTTAATTCTGGTTAGGTTTTTTTTTTTTCAGAAGAATCCTCACATGAAGTTAACACGTCCGTGAGGCGAAAAGAGACGCTAAAACGATGTAAAGCGAGGGGTGCCTGTGAGGATTTCCGCTGTATGCATCCGCCAGAGGGCGGAGAGGAACTGCCACTGTCCCCCCCCAAAAAAAAAAACAAAACAAAAAAAAAAACTGGTTGCGTTTTGAGTCATCTTCTAATTTGCTGGCTGACGTCCCCATTGTGCACGAACGTAACCACACAAGCCGCTGAGATCAGATTTGCATAATGTTGTGAATGACACACTGTTCCCATTGTGTCATAGGTAGTCAAGCTCTGACTCAGCAAATATTTCGAAGTGCATTACAGATACTTGTAAATATGTATATTTAAAAAAACTGCTACAAATCATACTAATGCACCAAAAGAAGACAAACAATATATTTCTTTTGTGTCTATTATCCACTGTCTCACAGTGCTGATGTCAGGGGTCTAAATGTGGCCTGTGAGGGCAACCCTGACAAGGGACGCCACGTGCAGAGACCTTCTGAGGAGCAGATAGAACTTTTTTTTTTTAAATTATTATTGTACAAAAACGTTTAACCTACAAATTTGTAATTTGGCTTCCTATTTTTCCAGTTCATGGCCAAAAATGATCATTTTTTTTATACTGTGGCCTGCCGGCATGGTAGTCAACTAGTTAACACGTCTGCCTCACAGTACACAATTCATGGGTCGATTCTGGGAACCCGGCCTTACTGTGTGGCTTTTGCTTGTTCCCCCCGTGCCTGCGTGGGTTTTATCTGGGTACGCTGGTTTCCTCCCACATTCCAAAAACATGCAAGGTAAGTTATTTGATCCGTCTAAATTGTCCTTCGGAATGATTGTAAGCGTGGTTGTTTGTCTATGTGTGCCCCGCGATTGGCTGGCAAGCAGTTCAGGGTGTACCCCACCAATTGCCCAAAGACAGCCGGGATAGGCTCCAGCATGCCCGTGACCCTCGTGAGGACAAGGGGTTCTGACTGTAGGGGGTAATGACTGGACGGATGGATAATTATTATAATAATCATCATCAATAATTGATGCAGTCACACATGAAAAGAATGTTACAGGCAGACACCAGCAAAACATGGAATTTGCTAAATATTTTATTTTACATGAATTGTTTTCATTACATCTCACTTGTATCATGAACGGAGCAAAACTGACATTTCAAAGGATTTCAAAGTGACATCATGGGTGTTCACAGACATTATACATCTATGGAGTTAGTATAATTTAACCTATACAACATGTTGGGAATCCAGAAATTGGCAATACTCTATATTCCCTTTTTGCAGTGCACATTTTGGGCAGTAATCCTTAATAACAGAGTGGCGAATCAAAAAGTTTTTCCTGCAAAGAGGTGCGATCCAAGTCGTCTTCTCCTCCTTCCCAAATCCAAAAACTGAGATCAGTGGGTTCTCTTTAAGCCCTGTGCTCAATATGCAATAGTGCAATGCCGACTAAAAACAATGTGCAACCCACCACATATTGATTATGCACTCCAGAGAGAGCATTCTCCTAACATGAATGTGGTTCTGTGTCCAGTCGGAAAAGTAGGACATACTATGCGTGCATGTAGTACAGATTCTCCCTCAGCAGAACCAACATAAGTTGTTTTTTGTTTTCCTTTGGAATCCCTTTGCACGACGGAGTTGAAAAGGTTGACGATTGTCTTTCTAAATTAACCCCCAACCTGTCACAAATAAGATTTGCTCTTCAGCAAGGAACTTGCGCCAAGAAAGAAACCAAGAAACCATTTCCCACGCCACCTTTAGCCTATGATCACGCACATGGGGGGGACAATTTTATTTCTAACCATTTGACAGTTAGACCCTGTGCTCTCCCTAAGGCACAGCACACATTCTCAACCACGCTCAATGCCTCGCCAATTTGCATCCAGTTCTCTTTACAACTTTTTTTTTTGGGGGGGGGGGTTGAACACAGACACCAATGCTGTAATATTCACACCCATGCATGCAGAGAGACAAATGGTGGGCATTGCAGGGAGAAAGGTACGGTTTGGGGGCACAGGGTCTGTCTGTCTATGATGGGCTAGAATGGACGGACTCTAAACCACATAAATTTCGAGTGTGGCTTCCCACCTGTGTGAGTTAATTGGTATAGAAAATGCAGATTTTAGACTCTGCTTCCCCCCTTCCGTGCCACCATCCCATAATCTGGCATAATCAACAAAGCGCTGCTCCCTTGTGCTGTACTTCATCATTCTGAGCAAGCTTTGTGACTCAATTAGTAGCCTATTCTTAGAGGGCTAGTAATTGAGTCACAATGCCCAGCACTGACCTCCACATTGTCCTTAATTGGTTGTTTTACTTAAAGGCTTTGTTCAAGGTTAGTTAGCGCCTCCCTCGTCACAGGTATCATGGGACGGGCTGCTAAATTACCTGGACTTTTACTTCCGCATGGCGTGGCCATGCCATTAAGAAACTTTCAGCATACCTGCTGTGTATGAAGGATCACTGCCATTCCTCAATCAAGTTCATCCAAGGACTCGAAATTAAATCTGTCATTGCTACATTCAGTACTTCTGATATCAGTATACGGCGTTTAAACTGCAGATCACTCACATAGTCACTGACTATCGCACTGCTGTGAGAGAGGAAAACAAATGTTAAAGAACTAGAAGGACTCCGGAGAACGAATCAAACATTCAACGTTCCGCCAACAAAGGTTGACTATTCAGATAACTCCACTTGCATGTCATCAGAGAGCACATGGGCCTCATTTACACAATGGGCCAGCATAGCTACAATCTTTAACACGCAACAGTGTGGTTACTGAAAATCATCCCATCGTGGCCAATCTTTACCGGACCAGTGAGCTTCTTTTAAACAAACTTTTGGGCCACAAAGGAGGGAGGTGGGACCTCCTGGCAGGCTCCAGCCTTGCGGGTAGCATCCAGGAAGGGGCTCCTGAGCGCCGCTGCGCCTGCCGTGCTAGCATCGGTACGCGAGCCAACACTCTGCAGCACACGGCTGGAAGGTCGATGGTTGAGAGCCAATTGCCTGGAGCTGTACCCGCACATCCCGATCCCCACGGCGCCGAGAAGCATAGCCATGCCAGGCATGGTCTTCTCGGGTGGACGCACCACACACACATTGTGGTAGGCCTGGGTCTAAGAGAAGAAAGACGACAACTCTGTTGATGGACTTGGATGGAGCGCGACAAGTTACCTGCAAGCTTTCAAACTAATGCATGATGAAAAATTCAACATTATGTACTGGTTCAAGGTATATGTAGTGATAGATATTCTTAGTTTGAGGTTCAGTGAGTCCAGGTTATTACGTAGCTTATTTACCAAACTGTTTTGCATTACATGAGTCTCACCTCAGACTGCCCATTTCAGTTCTCCCGTAATGACCATGAGAATAGGACCCACCTGTCTCTCTTTTCCTATATTGTGCTCTATTTTGCAACATGGACAATCTTGTGCAGACTCACAAAAACAAAGCAGAGCAAATAATAGAAACCTCATTTTCCAAAACAGTTGTGTCGCAGGTAGTTAAAAAGCCATTCCTGAAGCGCACTCGCCCAATTCTCACCGCCATTGACAACTCAATGGGCTGTCACAGGCTTACATTTCTTCATTGTTTGTGTCACCGACAAGGTAATTATGTGACGTGAGCTAAAACAAAATGCATACTATAATTATGGAAACGGTAGCGCGGAATGACTGTGTGTGTATATACCGGTAGTACGACGTGTGTGCATTTGGAACTGAGACAGTTGAGTCACCAGCCAGATAAACGGCTACCTGATGGCAGCATAAAGCTTAGTGAAATAAAGTTGATGTATACTTGGCCTCCGGCTAAGCCGTGTATGTGCCTATAAAATCACTACGTTGAAAGCAGTGATTACATCAGTCTTATAGAACTACTTCTCTGTATGCACAAAGGCCACATAAGACCTTTATTTAGCAGTCACTCTTCTACCTGCCTGACTAAACAGCTAATACCAAAACATAAGAACAATTCAATCTCACCTGCAGCAACCTGATGTAGCCTGGAGTCAGTATTGGGAGTCTGAAAAACATTTTGGCCGGTGCTGTTGACGACTGAACAAAGACCCGGGTTTCTGCAGTTCCCCGTCCTGGACTCCCAGGAGGGGAAACCCGTGAACAGAAGCTGTACCCCGGTTGTGTGCGATCACTTCAGCCTGTCGAGTTCAAAGCAGGCTTGTCTACCCTGATAATGTCTCCTTTTATAACAGTCTTTGGCAGTTGGTGCTCTAATGAGATTACAAGACTTGGCATGCGGGGGAATAAGAAGTAAACACAACCAAGAAAGATCCTACCGTAGGCAAACAGAAGGTGCCAGTATTTTTTGAGAGGCAGATCTTCAAAATGTCTTACAAAATTCTCGAGATTTAAAAAAAAAAAAAGTCAAGGCCTATACTTCACTCAATTCATGCAGACGCATTGACCTATCAATTCACGAGGTAAACCTACAGCAGGACTTCAGAAAAGAAGGCACAGTATATTCTTCAATTCATTAAGGCTTAACGTGGGAACCGATGTCACGATAACATCATACATATTCAATGGCATACAATGCTGACGGGCTTCAGGTGATGGGGCAATTGTCACCCCGTTGTGAGTTTTGTGGCGCATACATGATGACACCTCACAGACGATCACAGCATGCAAAGATTTCAGCCAGGAGACATTTGTCATCGGTTGGCTTGAGCTGACGTATCACGGCCGGGATTGGCTGGCCTTCGCGTTGCGTTAGAAGGCAAGCTTAAAATTGAGTGCCACATGCAGTTTCAAGCAGGGAAAACCTACATCATTGATTTTGAGGGATTAATATATTGAATGTTGGCATGTCAATTTAGCCGATATAAAGAGAAATTGTTCAGCCACAGCAAGATTTTTTTTTTTGTAAGTCTGAGTGCTCAACACACAACACTAGTATTTCTGAACACAAAATAATGATTTAAAAAAATAAAATAAAATAAACACAGTTTTTAGAGATCAACTTGGTGGGTGGGCACGACCCCCTGTGACCTGTCCTGCTGTTACTGAAATTGACCCCTTGGTACATTTGTGTTTTTTGCAAGTCACAAGTAGAGATCAGGAGTAATTGTAATGGGCTGATTGTGCCCGCCTGTGTGCCACATGGGTACCACCCAATCTGTAAGAGCCACAATTCTAGCTAAATTGTCGGCGATCAAATAATCTGCACTTAATTCAGGCAATACAGTGCACATTATTATGATATTAAACTTGGAACGTTTCTTTGTTTTTTTTTGTAAGAAAACCCCTAACTTCAACAGGTGATCATATAATTACAGTATAGCTCCCAGTTTATATACACTAACAGATCATTCAGTTTGCCGCAGAGCAAGTTGTTCAATTTTGGAAGACACCAGCTCGGAGTCAACACTACACAATAACACTTTCCAGTCATGTTAATGCTCTGCCCTTATCATGAACTCCTCCCTTGGCAACAAGCTTTGGGTAAACGCACCAGAATAGAATACAACTGGCGTCAGGCTCCCCAGGGGGCGCGGGTGCTCAAAGCGCAACATGCATCCAACATGCTGTGTTTCTATATTTAGTATAAAGTTAGATAACGGCAACAAGTCTTTGTGGAACAAAAGTTGCTAAATTAGTTATTTATTCCAAATTATTCACCCCTTTGAGTGGAACTGAATGAGCAAAGACTGTCTTTTGAAATGAATGCAACAGTGTTTTGCAGACAGTTGGTATAGTTGATAAGTTTGCCAGTTTTAAATGTCATGACAGCAACTAACTACTGACTTCCAGCAGTGCTGACATTTGCCTTGCTGGTAATTGGGGGTAAAACATGACAGACAAGTGTTAGAAAGTTTCATTAATTTGAACAGCATAGAAAAAACAACAATGAGGTAAATAACAGATCAATACAACTGAAGTTTCTTAATTGGGGTGAACAAAAAGCTTTGTTTCATTCTTGTAAGAGAGGGAGAAAAATCCACAAATTAAACAAAGACAAAACATTCACATCGAATCACAGGGTGACTTGAGACAAAATTTTTTATATGAACACTCCAATATAATTTTGTCTGCAACATCTGCACTGGACTATGGAAAGTCATTCCCTATGAAAATCTAAAGGTAAAAAAAAAAAAATGTAGTCAGGCAGTTATGTTATTAGCGTGGATATATGAAACTAACATAGTTAATCCTGACACGGTGTTGGTGTATGACTGAGCTTCTCAGAGAGTTCAGTATCATTGCCTCCATTCATGGGAAGAATGTCTGTCATCCAGTAACGGAACAATGTGGCAACCGCAGTTGTTTCCTCTGAAACAAACACAAGACAACAAAGTGTGGTACTTGAACAGAAGTACTTGCATGGCAACATTAATGGACAAAAAAAAATGTCCGAGAGAATTCTATTTCGGTGTGCATAAAAAAGAACATTAGGTGTGGACCAGTTAAGTGGTTTATCGGAGGAACTCTGCGGCGCAGAAAATTATGTTGAAGGGGAGAGCTGTTGGGGACTTGCTCTCAGAGCGCTTGTCTGCAGACACATGGGTTATTGGATCGAACTAAACTGAAGTGGATTGAGTTAGAAAATGGTATGTTCAGAATTTCAAAATTCATGAATGTGATGTGAAGGTCAGTGCATTCCCTTAAAAGAGAGAGAGAGAGAGAGAGAGAGAGAGAGAGAGAGAGAGAGAAGGAGTGAGTCAATAGCTTTCTATAATCCTCACAAGCAAAAAAAAAAAAGAAACATTCAGAGATTCCTTTTCTGAGTTTGTTTCATAGACTGCTTCTTTGATCAAATCTGCTGGGGGAGTTGCATTATGAAACACTGACACAAGAATGACTCATGCGCCGTGAAGACCGTGGGCATATTTGAGCGCCTTTCATGCAGTTGTGGAGCAGGTGCACGGAGAGGAAAGGGAGGGGGGAAAAAAAAACCCACAGCAAGCTTGGCAACAGAGTGGACTTCAAAAGGCCCCATCCTGCCCATGTGGATGGACAGATGTGCATTCAGAAGTTGAATCTCCTAGTTTGAGTCTTCCGAGACACACAAGTGGACCCTTGACAAGTCCCTGCTTATCCTATTCAGAAACCATTTAACCAATCACGCACATAAAAACATGCCTCCGGATTTGGGGTGCATTGGCTGTCGACAAAGAGTTAAGGCCAAGTAACAGGTGTCACTGTGTGCGATGCGTGATTCAGTTCAAGTGCATGTTTTTGCAAATTAAAGGCATGTATGTGCAAGTGAAGGATGAGGAGGGCAGGTTGAGACAGGTCAGGGCAAGTTTGCTCAGGTGAACCATACAGAGGTGTGAGTGTGTATAGCATGAGTGGCAAGCACGGGCTGACAAAGACAAGTACAAACTTGCACGAACCTGCCGATGATGTTGCTGAGCATCTATTTGGGATCACACTTGGAACAACACGAGTAACGAAGATCTCTTAATAACATTAATCAGTCAGCGGTTGGATTAGACCCGTTCGTTCCCTCGAAGCTTACTGTATGTCTTCATCCTTACCATGACATTTTGGACAATTCTCTGCTTTCAACTCTGTGGGAACAGTTTGAGGAAGAACCTTTTCTGTTCCAGTGTGACAACGCTCCATAGCATTAAGCAAGGACTGTAGAGCCAAAGTTTTTGGGCAAAGGGAGAACTTGAAAGCCCTGACCTCTAGCCCACCAAATGTATTTGTGATCAATTAGAACCTCATACCTTACAAATGTGCCTCTGAAAGTTGTACAAGACACACTGCAGCACCTTAAAAAGTCTCGACTAAATGTTGTGCACATTTTAATTATTATTCATTATTTTATAGTTCATCCGCAAGTCAAGTTGAAGTACTTTTCCAATATACATTTTTAAAAATGTTTTCCAGCACATTTTGTGATAATTTAAGGCAGTGGTTCTCAAACCATTTAAACTAAATACCACATTAAAAAAAAAAAAAAAAGCTCTTCATGTACCACCATAATGACCAACATTAAAATAGAGTTGCGTAGTAGGCCCACGTGTTCATCTACAACGTGACCTAAACGATGCTGGATGTATTCGAACACTTCTTAAAAGTGACCTAAACATTCTTACATTTACTGGAATATGCCACAAAGATGATTGAAATACTCTCAAAATGTACTGAAATACTCCCTAAAAGTAATGAAAATACTCCTAGATATGGGTAGATACTTCCTTAAAGTCACCTAAATACTCTTAAGTCTACGAACCACTCCCTAAAAGCTACCTAAATACTCAATAAATTACTTAAACACAAGTTATCTAAATACCCAAAAATACAAACACAGTATCAGAAAATAACTTTTCTTAAATAACGATCAAACTGCACATAAAATTTTAAAGACAAATCGACCCGGAGTAAATGTTTTTTGGGGGGGGGGGGGAGCAAACTGCAAATGTATTCACAATAAAAGTTATACGAGAGTAGCCACTTCCTGGTGCAATTTACAAATGATCCCGATGGGTTGACTATTTACAACAACTATCGGTGACTAGTAGCCCAGCAAAATAATTGTTTCTGGCAGCCTGAGCGACAACACTAGCCCATCATACCACACGAAGGCACTTGCATGTAATGGCTTTTGAATGAATTCAAGGAATAATTGCGGCAAGCTTTTGCGGGCTACAAAAAAACGGTAATTGCTGTAATCTGGCCTTGAGTTTGACGCCTACAGCATCTAAATAACTAACCTGCGGACATCAGGGTATTGTTGTTGAGGTCCTGCAGTGCCTTTCCCAGTCTGTTTGTGTCCTTGTGTTGAATACATCGCTTGAGAATGTGAAGATGCTTCAAGAGAGAGGCGGGCTTGCTTCCGCTGGCGATGCCGCTCAAAAGATCCTCCAACACACCAGGCAGGTGAGGAAGCTTCTTCCCGTGCAGGAAAGCTAAATGACCGCAGGACGCCCCATTAATTGGTGCAACACTATCAAATTTATAATTGAATAAACCACCGTGAGACTGTGTGGACATTTAGAACTGCCTTAATCAGCGTCCAACAGTCAATAAACATACCAATTTTGATCAACAAAGCTCAGCACTCACAGTCTGAGTTATAGATTTCCATTGTGGTCCTGAGGAAATCTGCCACCTCAGCAGCTCTCATCCCATCTTCTTCTTCCTTCTCCTCCCCTTCCTCATTTTCTCTTTGGTATGTGAACTCCAGGGCAGAAGCCCGAGGCATCAAACCCATTGAGAGCATTTTCTCTTTGTGCCGTTTCTTCTTCAGTTTCCTTTTCTTGTTCCGGCTCATGCGCACTCCTTCCTCATCCATCAGCGTCCCAATCTGAACAAAACTCGACACTATTGTTGAAGCTGTGCCGTCATTATCCGCATGAAGGTTTAGTCTCCCTTTCCTTCTCTTCCTTCTTCTTTTCTGTTCATTTGCTTCGACCTCTTGGTCAAGCTCTTGACTGCACTCGTGTATGTCATGTTCTGAAGGGCATAAATAAGAAACTGTTTTATTAATTAATTGATTTTTTTAAATCAAACAGCATCAGTCATTTCACCTCAAAGCAAAACAATTGGACGGATCGAGTCATAGCCATAAATTAAATGATCTTCAAACATCAGGTTATAATACAGTACAGCACTACAATATAGGGAAAACTATTTACCTACATTACACAACGTTTTCCAGAATTCTGAGTTTGTTTGTTTTTTTAAGAATATATTGTGATTGTCACCTACATCCCGTTGTGACAAAGAAATGATGAAAACAAAGGCGAAAGATTTAGGAGTGAGCTGAGTCAACTCAGTCAAGGGACGAGTAATCATGCTAACAATATTGACGAGTGTGTACTAAAACACACTAGCAAAAAGAGGCAACCTAAATCACAGTTTTACAGATTCCATTTTAATCATTGCTTTATGTATCTAATCAAAACCACTGTCACTTCCAAATTATGTACACCTTTTGAATCATCATTCACTTGAAGCGGACACTGTATAAAAATGAATGATTTATTTTGATTGGCACCACCATTTAATCCCATTGCACAAGTGTACCTAATAGTGTGGCAAGTGAAATCAGAGACAAATCTTCAAAACTCGACCAACAGAAGCTGTTTTGCCAGCTAACTTTGTCCTGTTCATTGAGATAACGTCAGGTGGGGGTCAACATTAAGTTCGATGATAAGCACAGTGAGTTGTGAAAGGAGCCACCACTGTAATTAAACTGTAATTAATATGTGATTTGTGCAAAGAGAGACAAACGCAGCACACCACTTTATCACCATTAAAAAAAAAAAAAAAAAATCACATTTGATGAAATATAGCTTCAGTGATAAATTAATTTCTTCCATGAAACATCTGACCAGCAGTCTTAAAAGACCATATGTGCTGCATCTAAGAAACAACAAAACTTTCACAGTCTGTTTCTCAGTTTTACAGAGTGTAATACTTGACTGGTACTCAAGAACCGAGGCCACCTCAAGGTAGATAGATATGTTTTGTAAATCCAATTTATCATTATGATGCAAATCACAAATTCACATCAATAGAAGATTATCACTGCCTTACCAGATGGGCCCTCCCCACTCTTTGTGCTCTCAAGCTTTGATAATGTAACACATTTCACCGATTCTGCATCAAAGTCTTCAGGAGGAGGTAGAACTGTGTACATTTTTCTTCTTCGAATGGCTGCACTTGGTGTCATTGTTGCATTACCTATTATATTAAAAAAAAAAAGTTGCACCATAAGCCCCAACAGAGCAGACTAATCATCAAACAAGAAGTAATGTAAACTACACACAATGTCAAGAAATACAACAAATCTTACTGTGAGGAATATCCTGCTGAGTTTTTCTTTTCACTTGTTTTTTCTTGACCAAAGAATCTGCTAGTATGCATGATGGGGAGAGTTCCTTCTCCAATTTAGGGGCTGCAGGGTAAAGCTTCTGGAGTACCTTGGACTGGAATACTGTACGGAATGCACACAAACTGTATTACAAATTGTTGATCTCATACCCAGGGCAAGTGACTCACACTTTTAATGAAAGAACACATTAAGTTGCACTGTTACTAAACTGCCATGAAAACTTATTTGTCTTCTTCTCAAATTATTTAATTTTTGCATAATTTGCACCACTTTAATGGATCAGGTCACCAAACAAATATAAATATCGGAGACGCATAACCCAAGTAAACATAAATGCAGTTTTTAAATTGTGATTTTATTAATTGATAAAAGGTAAAAATAACGAATGTGAGTGAGGCATGAAAAGAAACTAAGGTGGCGCAAACTATTTCGAGCACAGCCTTAAAACAGCTTCTTTTGCTCTTGTCAGATGGTTACGGAAACAATAACCATGTATCTTTAGGTTGTTGTTTTAGGATAATCCTTCGTATGTCGTTTTTTTTTTCTTAAAAAGAAGTCAAACCACCAATGTGGTATTTCGCTAAAGTTAAAATATCAGGTCTGTGTTATTCTGTTATTGCACTGATAATTCAAAAATAACAATTATTTGGGTCCTGACTTGGCGACAGAAGCGGAATGCAGGTCCTAGAGGGACAACGAGCACCACTGCATTAAAACTGAGTTGTTATTTTTGTCAGATATCCAGTTGTTTACCAACCCTACTTTACCTTAGGGCAGATATTGCGTTGTCGCAATTCATTAATCAGGTCGTTTGTGCGTGTATTTCACAGTAACATTGCACTACCTGCAGTGACTGCAAGTCAAAATTGGAACTCTTCTGCCTATACTTTTCCATTTAATTTCGGCGATAAGCTTGAGACAGAGAAACACGTGCATTTGTTTACAGCCAGAAGCTCCAAACATGGCTAGCTAGCAAAGTTAGCTAGCCACTTAATTCAAACGAAACACGCTCGTGGCATGTAGTACAGTTGATCATGACGGTATGTGTGATACATACCTTCTTTCCTGTGTGCCATGTCAGCTGGACTGCGTGAAAGCGAAGACGCTAAATTGTGACTTGTCGCGGAGTAGTGTCGAGAAGATCGCTAGCTAACTTAGCTAACTCTCGAGCAACCTTATTAACATTAGCATTAGCTTGCCACACGACTATAGTTTAGACACACTTACAAATGAAATAACACCATGCGTTATATTAAACCAACCAAAACAGTAGCCTTTGTGCCTAGTCGGCGAGGCGTGTGACACGTCCCCCCATCACCCGAGCATCACGACAGCGAAGGACTAAAGTGGCAACAAGCCGGGACCGGAACAACCTTCAACATATTAGCATTTGCATGCTGGCGTCCATATAGGAAAAGCTCTGCCTACTTTATAGCGCCGATATGTGCGATAATAGTATGTGTCACATAACGTTCTATGATTCGGCGTGTCAAGCAAGTGCATACACGAATGCTACTAGATGTCAACAACTATACTTTGACGAGACAAGTCAGTAGAATATGTGATCCCAATGATCACCTTTCAAAAAACACTTGTCCTCCCGGCCAAAATATATTGGACAGGTGATTATTTGGTCAATGTAAATTGCTGTACAGGAGCCGAGAACTTTTGAATGACAGTTCTGTATTATGCACCACAGCCCCCCCGGTGTTTGAATGCTGGAATAACATTCGTCGAGCCAGCTGCAGGGCGAGAACGAGGAGGGGAAGAATGAGGAGACAACTCGAGTGCACCTCGTGGCTCAGCATCATCACTTGGCTGACTTGGGTTTAACGTGCCTTCCGAACTTGGCTTGGGATTTCAACATGTGAAGCGACTTTGCAGAAGGAGGAACCACCTAGAATGCCAGCTTTTAAGAAGGTAATCACCCTCCTCCCTCCCTCCTTCATTGTAATCTTTGTGTTCACATTGCATCACAAAATGTGATCATGTGCATGAGGTATTTTATCAGATACACAAAAATATAATTCAGAATGGGCTGTGCATATGTATGATTAGAGACATATGTAAGATTCGAGATCTAATTAGATAACAGGACACTTGCATTGCGTTTACCCTTAATTCTACATGATTTAACTGTGAGAGCATCGCTAATGTCACAATCATTTTGATTCTAATACAAAAGCGCAGGTGTTTTGTTTAAAACCAGAGTGACATGAATTACCATCCCTCATCTTTCTGCAAATACATCAATTCATGGGGAGGAGGTGTGGATGAGGAGCAACTGAGGCTGAAAGAAGCCTGCTGAGTACAAGGTTAACTTCTTTAACAGAACCCTGTATTTTCTTCACTGCACGCTGTAGTTGTCGTGGGTGGATATGCTTCAATAATTATTGAGTCCTTGCCAGGACTGAATAAGAGTGTGTCACAAAATAGGCTTTGCATGAATTGAGGATTTTGTACCTCTACAAATGTGCATTAAACAGGTTGCATAATAGCTTGCAGCTTTTTTTTTTTTTAACATGCTATTCCCACTTGCATTCTGGTAAAGCAAGTACAGGATAAGCTCACTCGTAGTGCCTATTTCTTTTGCTGTTTGAGAAAGACGATGTTCATTCTTTATCTTTGTCTGTTTGGATCTTTGTGTAAGCTCCAGGTGATTTTCTGAGACATGGTAAGACAAAGTTATATAGTGTAGGAATGGCAGCTTCAGCATAGCAAAAATACACCATACACAGCACACGCTCTGATGACAGTGCTTGCTGCCATCTTCACATCACCTGACATCATAATCACTGAGGTGTTTAAAATAAGGGGGAATATCAGCTTTAT
>CAAKHF010011418.1:5302-33361 GCA_901007745.1 Hippocampus kuda
CGTGTGTGTGTGTGTGTGTGTGTGTGTGTGTGTGTGTGTGTGTGTGTGTGTGTGTGTGTGTGTGTGTGTGTGTGTGTGTGTGTGTGTGTGTGTGTGTGTGTGTGTGTACGCGCGCACGCGCGTACATATAAATTGTGAAGAATTAAGAGGTTTTGTGTCATTATGCTTTATAAATATAATTTGAATGATCCATTGATTGCAAGATGCAAAATGGCACTGTGACAATTGACCACTTCGATTGGCTGTTAGCTAGCCAATCAGTGCATGAGATCAAACTATCAAACAATCAAATCAATCGATGAGATAGTAAACAAAAGCAAAGTCGTGGCAAAGAAAATGGCATTATCTAGTATCTCATCAAAATCATCAAAACATTGCTTTGTACTTTGACTTGCTCCTGCTTAATTATGATTGTGATGCGCATTGAAGAAAGCCTGACTGTGGAGGCAATGATAAAGAAATGACGCGCAGTCCATTGCCTCCCAGCAGCCATTCATCCATCATCCATTTTCTCATTTGCGTATACTCACAGTGGTCGCGGGGCGTGCTGGAGTCTATGCCAGCTGTCTTGGGGCAGTAGGTAGGGTACACCCAGATGAACATTCACGCTCACATTCACACGAAGGGACAATTTAGAGTGTTCCATTAACCTGCCATGCATGTTTTTAGAATGCGAGAGCAAACCGGAGTACCCAGAGAAAACCCACGCGGGCACGGGGAGAACATGCAAACTCCAAACAGGAAGGGCACAGCCAAAATCAAACCCTGAGTCTCTGCACTGTGAGAATGACGTGCTAACCAGGCGACCACCGTGCCTCCCCTCCCAGGAGCATGAATGAAAATTTCAGTATATGGGGAAGTGATATCAGTGTTCATTCTACAAATACCACAAAAACTACTCAAAAGTTTCTGACACGCGGAGGAAGTGAACTTGCTGACTTAAGCATTTCTTTGGGCACAATTTATCCATCCATCCATCCATTTTCTCATCTGCTTATCCTCAAAAGGGTCACGGGCATGCTGGAGCCTATCCCAGCTGTCTTTGGGCAGTAGTCAGGGGACACCCTGAACTGGTTGCCAGCCAATTGCAGGGTGCACATTGGACGAACAACCACTGGCTTCTCTCGAGAGCCTAATCCAGCCTTTTTTACGTTTCTCTCCTCCATCACACCTCACACTTCAAATGATCAGGATCATTGTCAGGCTTCTGCAAAGCTTGCTGATGATCTGATCATTTGAATCAGGTGTAAAACAGGCTGGATAGGGGCCCTCGACGCACCCTTGAATTAAGGTGATGTAAAACTAAATACAAAATGCATTCAGTGCACTCATCTGTCATGCTCTAAACATCATTGTGGAGTAGCAGAAATGACAAGCCTACGTGTATGTTCTTGGAACGTGACGACACATCAAAGTGTTTTTATCCCCACTGAAATGAATACCATCAACCTTCACACATACATCAGAAAAATCTGATGCAATGACATGTCTTACGCAAAGGGCCAGTGACGTCATAGCGATCTTTCAATTTTGGGCTGACAGGTTGTAACTTATGATTCACTTGGGACACAAAGATGAACTGATTACATTTTACTTGTGAAAGGTCATCTTGTGTATGTGGATGAATGTCAACAGCCATAAACTGCAACCTGTGTAGTTACTACGGAAATACTGTATGAGCGTAAGTGTGTGGTGCTTATTTGATGGAGCCGGCGGGTTACAGGGTAGGCGGCGTTTGTGGCCAATGTGGTCTGTCTGTAGTAGTTTCCACGAGATGGAGTGAGTGACCAACATTCACAAGTGTTGAAAGTTGATTTAAAAATAATATATTGTTCATTTGTGTACATACAGAGTGTAAATATGACTTCTTGATATTTTGATTTCCTCTAACTCGAGCATCCTATGCTACAATTTACAGTTTAATATAAATACATGATATGGATATTGAATTGTTGCATGTGCTTGAGGATTGCTGAAGTCAACAGAAATGGAGACAAAATAGTGCCTTGTACTTGTACTCCAAAATCTACACCAATCCAACTTGTCAGCAGATTGATAGAGAAATCTTTGAACAAAATTGTATCATGTTTAAAGTTTCGTTTAAATTGGGCATGTCTGGACATACTCAGCGCAGAGGTGTCGGCCGTTTGGGCAGAGGGCCTGTTCTTGAGTAATCACGTCAAAGCAAGGGGAGCGAACAGATAGAAGAAGGCTAGATTCAATCACAGAGTGGGAATAAACGAATTGGGAACAAAGAGTTGTTGAATACCAAAAGAGAGTTTGAGAACAGCCGTCGCGCCCAGGTGGTCATTTGTCATCAGCAAAGTCTGTGACTTGTGTATTCGGGTAGATCAGATCACTACCGAGGGGCCGGACCGGGGGGCGCGGTATGCAAATCTCGGGGGCAGTGTCTTTCTTGTATTTTGTAATAAAAGTTCGAACCGGTGGAGAGGGAGCTTGAGTGTGTGATCAGCGGGGCAACTAAACCGTCGTTCGCTCTCAGAGATCCCCTCCCGCCAATATTGAAGACAATTTTCCTGTGTGCCGAGTCATTTCTTTAACTTTGTCCGAGAAAAATCTCTGACACAGATCTAAAGGCCGTCTTTATCCGATTGGTCCAGGGAGAAAACAGTCCCAGTCCATGAGGATGGACTCACACAACTTGATGCATCAACTTCACAATCGCAATCACCATCATCTTTATTGGCCAAGTACATTCAAAACACATAAGGATACTTAACTTATACGTAACTTCGTTATACGGAGTCTTCATTTTTTTTTTTTCTTTGCCATTTGAGTTTTTGCATTTAAGGCAAATTAGAGACGGTTGCGATTTCTACAGCACTGTTTGAATGCCATTTCGCTCTCTCCTCATCTGCCACCCAACATATATGTGATCTGGCGTTCAACACTAAATGCGCAGCACGGTGTGATTTGAATTGCAATGAGTTTAATAAAGACATGTTTTTTTTCCCCCCTCTCAAAAGAGACCAGCCACAATGAGTAGGACGGCATCTGCATGACTGGTTGTTGAAAAACTTCCGTGACAGGATAAAGGTTTGAATGAAATCAAACTTCTTTGTTGAGCAGCAATATGGCTCATTCACATCGAGCCCATTGCTACTTCCCCTTTAAAACTTCCTCTTTGAAGAAAAACAACAACCAAAAAAACTCAATAAACCTTCCCGCATTGTTTGCTGAAATACTACTGAATTAGCATTACATCATCAGCACATGAGGTCATTCAAACCTGCTACTGTAGACACGCTGGGAAGGAATTAGGTGGGAAGTATGTGGGCCTCAGAATACCGGTAGTCGAAATATTTTGGGAAAACACACCCTCCTTATGTCAGCATATTAATATGTCTGTCTGATTTCCCCCCCCCCCTTTACACTAGCAATTAATCAGGAGCAGCATATTTGCATTCTTTTTATGACAATCGGCATTGTCCTTCCTGAGTCGCTGTCTTATGGTGGTGGAGGAGTTTGCGTGTCCCACTGATTCTGGGAGCAAGCTGTCCTCGGCTTTGTGACCCTCACGGGGTCACCTGGGAGGAACAGATCCTTGTTGAGGGCCCCTATTACCAGTCAAATTAACAGACTTAGTTTTCCCTAAGCTGAACATGAGTCATCGGGCCTCTAGGTGGGGCTCAATGGCATATTTGGGCACAGTCCCAAAAATTAACTTGGTCCCCCCTTCCCATGGGCTCACTGCCTGTTGGAGGGGCCAAAAGGTTTGGGCGCATATAGTGAGCTGGGCGGCATCCAAAGAAAGGGACATTAGAAGCTTTCTAAGCTGGCTGGTGAGATGTGCAATGCTGAGCCTGAGCTGGTGTTCAACACTGACAAGTTCTCACGATATAGGGTCGAGCCTGGGCTCTGGCACCAGTCCTCTTGAGAGGGGTTGGTCTCTCTTCCACTCGGGGGTTTAATAATAATAATAATTACTATTATTATTATTATTATTACTACTACTTCTTCCTTTCAGAACTTTGCTGCTGTGAATTGGGAATTTCTCCATTGTGAGACTAATAAAGGTTTTTTTTGGAATAAATGTAATTCTGTTATCCCATATTTACTCTCTGTGTAACTTTAAAAGCTGTTTCAGAGTGAAACCTCGCAAATACCTCATAGACAATGGGGTAGGTTGATAATGCTAGACTTGTCGGACCGGGAGAGCTTAGGCTGCTCCTGTTCTAGCTTTTAAGACAATATCTTGTTAAGTGAACGGCTTCTGGTCAAATTAACTGTTGCATGTGAGAAGATAACATCAACCCAGGACACCATGAGAGGGACATCACAAACTGTGTTCGTGGACCATCGACATCCAGTAGGAGCCGTTTGATGACATCTCAAGAATGAACTGTGTGTTCTCATTGAAACTCGCCTTTATTGAAACTGTTGTGGAATGTGAAAATACTCCCCACACCCGTTAGAAGATTGTGTATCAGGGACATCCTTCCAATAAATGCAAGGAGACAAACGCGCACTCTTCGGAGTTGCCCCGGAACCTGTAACGGTTTACATTGCAGAGCCAGCTGCAGAGCTGCTCTGAGATTGCGAACCGAGACATGTTTTAGCTCTCTCTCTCTCTTGCAAGAAAGACAAGCATGCCTGCCTCCTGAGTCTTCCTGTTCCTGATGTGTTCTTAACATCAGATTACCAGCGTTAACCTAACAGTTTTCTTATATTATTATTATTATTATTATTATTATTATTATTATTATTACTGTGACTGGCTGGCAACCAGTTCAGGATGTCCCCCGCCTACTGCCGTAAGACAGCTTGGATAGGCTCCAGCATGCCCCACGGCCCTTGTGAGGATAAAGCGGATCATAAAATGCATGGATGGGCGGATGTCTCTCAGCTGGCCTGCCAACGGTTTGGGATGCCCGCGTAAAAGCTGGACAAAGTAGCTTGGGAGAGAGAGGTCTGGGCTTCCCTACGGGCAGCTGGCCCCACAACCTGGCCCCCAGTAAGCAAAAGAAAATGGATGGATGGATGGATGGACCATTATTGTTCATTAAGTTAAGGAAGAAAAAAATTAATTGTACCGCCTACACATTGTAAAGCCATATTTTTATTGTGCAAACTTTTGCAATGGAACATTAGAGATCACACAAAACCAATAAATAGCCATAAATACAATAAATATATGATGAAGACATATAGTTAAAACACTTTCCTGTCTTTCCATTGGAAATACAATCCACACTAATAATGAGGCTCAGTCCCAAATGACTGAAACTATTTTGATCAGTCCGATCAAGATGCATTTGTTCATCTCTACATGCACTTATGGGCCCATCCCTGAGAGTGATGAGCAGGATGGCCAACTGCAAAGACTCGAGCTGTGAGAATGGAGAAGGAGAATAGTCGGTCCAGGATGTATTGGCACAGCAGGTCCTCTTCCCATGTGCCATTATAATGCTGTTGCACATCCTTCGAGATGTCCTGCAAAGAGACCCTTGAATCACTCATATGGTCTAAGTTGTGAAGTTAGAGAAGTAATTTTGGAGGCCACTCACCTCTTTCAGCTGGATGCATGTGCTCATGTTGTCATGCAGACCCTCCAACGCTGGCTGCACTTGAGAAATGGACTTGGAACAACTTTTGAGCTTTGCGACTTTGTATAGGGCCGATTTATAATTGCTCAGCACCTTGAAGATCTTTTCAACGCATGGCTGTGGAAGTTGCGACAAAAAACAAAACAAAAACATCACCATTACTTTCAATGCAATGCCAAGCATCATCTGCACTACCATACTGATGTTGTGATGTTGTGTGTGTATTGTTGCTTACAGTGTGGTTGCGGCTCAAGGTCTCAGGATCACACTTATCTTTGGCCTGCATCCAGTCAAGTGAGGAGTTTTTGAAATTCAAGACATATTTCGATCCATTCCGTGCCTGGAAAACATTATCCATGTATTGTCACTCCAGAGTTCACGAAGAACCCTGCCTGTGTGTGTGTATTTCATTCTCAATGGCGTGTGTAAAGAACATATGTATTTATTCAAGTACAACTGCCATTCACAAAGACTTATGCCAGTAATTGTATTCAATTTGGCACTTTAAATGATTGTTTTTTACAACACCACTTCAAGGTTACACCATGCTATTTCCAAAAATAGTCATTAAATGTTATTTTCTTCTTTACTGAAGTGATTGAAAATGCACTTCTATTTTATACTACTATTTACGAACCACGTACCTGCAATGACGCGCTTTTTGCGAGCTGGATTAGTTGCAAAGAGTTGCTCTTCACCTCCGCCCATGAGGCATCGTTCTTCACACCCGCAGGAGCGCACCAAACGACAGAAGCGGCCAACAACAAGAGAAGAGACGCTGAAGTCTCGCAAACAAACGTCATGGTCGATGTATCAGTATTTTTTTTTAACGCCGATGTCTATCGAGCACTGCTCCTTGGAGTGTATTGAGTGATCAGCATTGCTGAGTCCATTTATATCAACGAGGATGAGTCAGTATTGGGAAATCCCTGCGCAATGGGCATCCCTCAGGTGATAGTAACTTCACACGCTGTCTTTATTTCTTAACTTTAAGCCATGTTAAATGAAAATTATGTAAAATTTACAAAACAGAACTAAAAAGACAACAATTCACTGCATCGACAGAAAAACGCTTTATCCACTTTGCACTCTTTGTCATGATTTTATTTGTTTTAACAAAAAACGACAAAAATACAATTTCAACCATTTCTTTCTCTTATTTTGTAAAAACGTTTTTGAAACATTCTTCGGCAGTTTTATATATATATATATATATATATATATATATACATATATATACATATATATACATATATATACATATATACATATATATACATACACACACACACCTGCTGACTTGTTCATAAATATTTTTGACGCCACTTCAGATACAATAAAAGGTATTTTCATACGTTTAAAAAGGTCGGCTCAAAATCTACTTTTTAGTAAATCTATAAAACACAAAAGAACTATACACATGTGACTAATGTCATGAGAGGACATAAAACATGTTTCACTTCAAGTCCGTTCTGAGCTTCAGTTGGCGAAGTTTGGAAGCAAATTGTCGAGCTCCGTTTGGAACCGAGCTCGCAATGCGCTCGTGAACGCACCACCACTACTCCGGATGCGATTAGGGTCCTTGAGCGTGTTGTTTTTTGATTTTGCGTGCGTGAGTGACCAGCTAGAAATATGGGCGGCAAATCCAATTTGGAGCTCAGGTCGGCAAGAACCTTTTTTATTTATGTCTATGCGTGTTTTTAATCTGAATGGAACTAACTAACTGGCTGCGGAAGAGAATTTAGCTGTGTTTCTCAGTAGGCATAAGCTAACCTGTAAAAAGATGTAGCCTGTCGGTGAACCCCTCTGTACAGAGGTGCAGTCATAACTGCTGTGCACTGGAAGGCTATTATGCGTCTCTTGCGATGTAATGATCGGCTCATCCAATCCAATGTAAGAATTCGAAAGCCTCGTTGAATGATGAATGTGCTAGCAAGCTAGCTAACTGTTAGCCAATGGGACAACAACACCAAGACAGGTTCCATGGCTTGTCAAATCGACCAACGATAATCGCGTTTATCATCTTGGCTGTTGTGTGTCATTGGCAGATCTTGTGCTTTCATTGCAGGTTGATTTAGTTGATCCCATGATGAACTATGAGGCTCTGGACACTGGGATGGGGGACTACTCTCCTAGCCTTCACGGGACTCTGGATGCAGGGATGGAGCCCACCCTGGATCCCCACATCAACCCCGACCTTCTGCAGGGTGTTGACATTGATGCGGATGGTCTGGCCGTGACAGTCCCCGAATCCGTGCATCTCATGGAGGGCATGTTTTCTGAGCTGCATAGTGTCGTCTCTGAAGTCGGTGTCCCAGTTACAGCCACACATTTTGACGTGCAGGAAGAGATGCTTTGGATGGGAAACCACAGAGTGAGCATGCCATGCACAATTTTAATGGTGTTTCTTCTTTCGAATCCCCATCTCATGTCGTTTCCCCTTAACTTACAGGGTCACGCTACATCATTCTTTGGCTCTACGATGGGCCGCTATTCTTCTTTTCAAGTTCATGCAACCGATGACATTCGACACATTCAGAGTCTGGAGACAGGCGTGCTGTTCCTCTCAAAGTGTAGCCTCAAGTGTTGTACTCGTGGGGGCCTCGTCATGTTTGACTATCCGTATGGAGACCCTTCTTTTTCTGGAGTTTGATTACAGATTTGGTTAGGCAATCACATATTGGTAACATTTCTGTCATTCTAGGATGGAGGAAGGCGCGGACATGCACAGTCTCCTCATGACTGACAACAATACGTTGCTAATGGGAGGACTACAAAACTATGTAGCTGAAGTTGACCTGAATACAGTTCAAGAAACTCAAAAGGTGAGATTCACATAAAGCATGGTCTCACTTTACTGAACTCATGGTGTTGTTGATGTGCTGAAAAGTTCACCGTGGAGGTCCCCGGCGTTGCAATCATGCGCCAAACCAGTCGCTTTTTCTTCTGCGGGCACACTTCAGGCAAGGTAAGTAGGAAATGAAATATCTGATTTCCAATTTCCACTGCTCATGTTGCCCTTATATTCAAACCAGGTGACGCTCCGTGACCTGCGTTCTTTCAAGACTGAGCACGAGTTTGACGCCTTCTCAGGCAGCCTGTCGGACTTCGATGTGCACGGCAACCTCTTGGCCGCCTGCGGCTTCTCCAGCCGAGGACTGAACGGCTTGGCTTGCGACCGATTCCTCATGGTGTACGACCTCCGCATGATGCGAGCCGTCACGCCGCTTCAAGTACATGTGGACCCGCTCTTCTTGCGCTTCATTCCTACGTACACCTCACGCTTGGCCATTATCTCACAGACAGGTATAATTGTGGTTGCATGTTGACGACACTGATCCATAGTTGTTTATTTCTTTCTTTTTTTACAGCCACATTTGTCATCATTTACATGTACAGCGGTATGACGGCCACTGACACAAATAAGCGCCTTTTCCAAAGTACGAATAATCGTTTTCCATTGTTAGGGCGCTATTCACATTAAGACCCTTGTTAGGCTATTGTGACGTGGTGAGTAGCCTCATCAGCTTCAGCTCATGATAACGGCACGTAAAGCTGACACAGTAGCGGTGACGAGCATCGCCATGACAGCCAGAGAAACTTGTATAGATTTTCCCTACAGTGGATGTATAAAAGGTTGACACAGCCACGAATCTCCCAAACACGTGATGTGGTCAGTCAAAAGTAAGGTTGAACTTTTGGGCATAATTTTCAAAAAGTAATGTCTTTTCTGCACTATAAGACGCTTCGGAGTATAAGGCACACCTTCAATGAATGGCCTATTTTAAAACTGTTTTCATATATAGGGCACACCACATAATAAGGCGCATAGAATCGAAGCTACAATAATGGCTGCGGTTGCGTTATGCATCCACTAGATGGACCTATGCTAAAGGGAGTACAATGCAATACAGCTTTATTTATATAGAGCTGTCACAACCGCTCCAGCTGTCACAAAGCGCTTTCCAGAACATTTTAAATACTACGCCCAAGAAATCACTATTGATCCATATATAAGGCGCACAGTCGGCTTTTGAGATATTTGAATGCTTTAAGGTGCGCCTTATAGTGCAGAAAATACGGTGTGTTTTGGCGCAAACACAACGCCATCACCAAAAGAAGACTAAACCAACAGTGTAGGTGCTATTCCGGTGCACCTTTGAGGCCAGCGTAACGACTTGTCTTGAACGCAAACAATACGACACTGGCTTCTTGGTATTTTCCGTTTATTTGTCTGATTTGTTCGTTCTGTTTTGTTTGATTTGTCTGTTTGTTTGTCTGGTCAAAAAACTGTATCGCTTCTATGGCTTCAGCTGGCCTCATCTCTCTCTCTCCGTCTGCTGCCTCTTCACCCCGTCTTTATCCGCCAGTCGCGTGACGTCACCACAAATAGTTCTGCAAAGAAACACTCATAGAAGCACAAAATAACAATGACGACTATCCAAATTATGAATTAGGTACTATGCCAATTATACCACAGCAAATGGAACGCACAAAATACGGCCGATGTCAAATTGGCACCTACAAACAGTGACGCATGGTTGTGGCAGCATTTTGTTTCGGTGGGAGAAGTTTTTCACGGTCTGATGGAATTGGGGCTTTAGTCAAGGTGGAGGGAATTAGGAACACTTCCAAATAGCATTCAGCTTCTGCTAGAAAACGAAGAGTGAAAGGGCAGGAAAAGCCTATTCAAGCAGTCAAGCTTCATTTGGGGTTAATCAGAGGCACTTCAAATGGTGGCAGTTGCGTGCGCTAACTCACTTTTAGCATGATTTTGAAGAGGATTGGTTCATTCTGCACACAGCCAAGCTGTACAACGGTGTGCACACTTGTGCGACCACCTGATCTCAGTTGGTTGTTTCTACCCCCCACCACCTCGAAAGTATTTATTTAATGGAATTGTACAGGTTACAGGTCACAGTGATGGTGGAAGAAGTTTTGAACTGATTTATCTGGTTTTTATTTCTAATGTCACAACCACTTGGCATTTGAAAATGGGTGTGTAGACTTATTATATACACTGTACATGCAAACACCTTTGTGTTAAGCCTGTGGAGCAGCACTTGACCACTTTTCTGAAGACAAGCGTTACATGAACACTGTTCAACCATTACGCTTACATGTGCAGTTTGGCGCAAAATGTATGCCAAATGTTTTCCTTGCAGGTCAGTGCCAATTCTGTGAGCCCAGTGGGCTAGCCAACGTGGCGGACATTTTTCACGTGAACACCGTGGGCCAGCTGCTGATGAGTTTTGACGTGTCGTCCAGCAAGCAAGCTTTAGCCTTCGGGGACTCCGGGGGATGCGTGCACCTGTGGTCGGACGCTGCCGACGTGTCATTCAACGACTACTCTCGTGAGACGGAGTTTGCGCTGCCGTGCCTTGTGGACACGCTGCCTCAGCTGGATTGGAACCACGACCTGCTGCCTCTGTCGCTCATCCCCATGACGCTCACCAGCACAGAGCCACTCTTGTCCGACTGGCCCGCTGCGCTGGCCACACCCAGCCCCAGGTAACTGCTCTCAATAAAGTTGACTAAGTCATTCGGATACTCCTACCTTAGGAATATTTCACAACGTGCCAAATTAGAATGAAATCCACAGCAAACGGCAACTTCTGTTTGAGGCTTTTTCTGCATTGGCTAGTGTAAAAAGATGAAGCTGCTTGCAGCCCTTGGGATGAGTCATGCCCAGCCTGGGGAAGTTAACGCTACTCGCACTGGTGGGCTTTTCTCTCCAGCCAGAATGGAGATTTATGACGTCGCGACTCACTGCAAAGAAATAGCAACTGTTACTGGGTGGAAGTCCAGTCAGTTCTCTTATCTGCTGTCACAGTCAAGCAGCTGTGAATGTTGTTTGGAGTTACGTCACGCGCACGCGCACACACCCCCACACACACACACACACACACACACACACACACACACACACACACACACACACACACACACACACACACACACACACACACACACACATATATTTATTCATCAACAGTGCGTAGCCATTGATTTAATCTGCCACTTCTAACCAGTGTCGAAAGACTGTTGCGATATTAGGCTGCAGTGTTTTGAGTGAACTACTGAAGAGATTGGGTTCAGTGCACTGTAGTTTGACAGCGTTAACCAGTCTTTACATCGTCAGGCATTGAGCTTCACTGGAAAGTCAAAACTCCTTTCAAAGGTTGGGGAAGTTTGCTGAGACCCAAAGTTGATTTCAGCAGGCGGAAGTCATGGCACATATGAACATATTGTCGCTGTCAAACAGACACCTTGTATGCTACGTCCAAATATGGTCCACTTCATCGTTTTCTCACAAATCAACACTATTGGTCTGTTAGTTGTACACAGCATGAACCAATTTTAAGTGTAGAAAGTAGCTTGAGAACAACAAATCTATTAACTGTTGACCTGTATGAGAAGGGTTGTGAAACTCTGCTGCCTCTTCCCTCACTCTGCGTGAGCCGTGCAGCAATATGCAGCCTCAAGATTGAAAGTCTTGTTTTTTTTTTTTTTTTTAAACAATAACTAGTGAAAATAGGTTGGATACATTTGAGTAAGCCTCTTTTCTTACTACACAGTGCTGTAATGCTGTAGTGCAGAAGGAACTGCACAGCCACAAGGGAGCTCTTTTTTTTCTCCATGCACTAATAAATTAATAATCGAATATCAACTTAAATTAGTGACAACAAGGGAACACAATCTAATTTGGCCCTAGAAAATGATTTTGGCATTGTGTTGCCTTGATTTTAGCACGGAAAGTTAAGCGATAGCGATACAAGGTGTGATACCAACTTGAATGATGTCGTGTTTGGTCATTCAAATACATGACATTTGTTTCGTTTTCTTCTTGAAAAGTTGTAATTTGGCAGATGTGAGGATTGTACTCAAAGCGCAATAGAATCTGCCCATAAATGCTGCCAAACAAGGCTAATAATAGCATCTGACATCTTTATGCATACAGTGTTCTTTTGATTTATTTATTTTTAACTTTTTCATTCTTTTTTAAAATTTTTTGAAAGAGCTGTCGATACTGTTTGGCAACAAAGAGATGGTGACCACCCACAAGAAAGTTTTTCAAAGCAAGAACACAGAAAGCCCTGTGCTGTGTGTCGTGCAACCCAGGGAAAGAACATCCCAGTCATTTGGGTTTCCGGCCTCCCAAAAAATGACTACTGATGAAGTCATATATCGAAGCTTGTCTTTGGAATTTTCTTTGTCACGTAGACGAGCTCCTCCCGTGGACCCGGAAATCCTACGCACAATGAAGACCGTTGGATTCATCGGATACGCAGCAAACCCTCGCACTCGTCCCCGCAACCAGGCATGTTGAAAACATGTCTTGCGCGTGTGCGCACGTGTGCATGCGTGTGTGTGTGTGTGTGTGTGCGCGCGCGCATGTGTGCCTGTGTGTATAAACCTGATGTGGATACCAGCCATGTTGACTCTTTCATGTCTTTACTTCCCTTCTTCAGGTTCCCTACAAACTGAAAGATGTGGAGCAGGATTACGACAGTTACAACCAAGTTCCCGAGTCACCAATTGGACGTGATGAAGAGCCCCACCTCTACATGGTGCCCAAAAAATATAGAAAGGTTTGAAATATGTGTGTGAGTGTGTGTGTGTGAAGGCATTGCTTCTTACACCTCCTGTGTGACAATGACGGTGACGTTGTCGTGCCCGAATAGGTGACCATTAAATACTCCAAACTGGGACTGGAGGACTTTGACTTCAAACATTACAACAAAACCTTGTTTGCCGGCCTGGAGCCTCACATCCCCAATGCCTACTGCAACTGCATGATCCAGGTGACAAGAGAGATCGATTTTATGAGGCCCGTGTTTTCTTTTGTTTTTGAAATCGTCAACATTTGATTGTTTGTGTTTGCACTTTAGGTTTTGTATTTCCTGGAGCCAATTCGCTGCCTGGTACAGAATCATTTGTGTCAGAAGGAGTTTTGTTTGGCCTGCGAGCTGGGCTTCCTCTTCCACATGTTGGATTTGTCACGAGGAGATCCATGTCAGGTCAGTCAAGCCGGAGTTTTGTTCCGCATCATCGAGCTTGGCGACTTCCAACCAGTAAAAGTCTTCAAAAAAAGAACCTTCAAGATGATTATTGTCAAACTAAATGGAAACCAAGGGAGAATTACACGTGGATCTAAAGCAACCACATAACCGCCACCAGCCGAATGCTAACATACAAAGGGAAAAAGGGTTTGCACACGAGCCAAAGATTAGAATTTGTGGTGTTTATAACCCTGGTCGCGACGGGTGTATGAACACAAACAGTTCCGCAAACATATATACGACCCCATCACAATATTCCCAGGCGTCTAGTCTTTAGCACTCTGCGCTTATTGTACTGCCGCACTAGGAAAGCTGAGAGAGGAGCTGAGCCGCCATATGTGCATTAGCTCATTTAAGGTTGGCAAATGCCGGCTCCTTGACAGTATGCTCTTCTTCTGTCTTCTCTCATCAAGGCAAGCAATTTCCTGCGGGCATTTCGCACCATCCCCGAAGCGTCGGCGCTGGGGTTGATCTTGGCAGACTCCGATGAGCAAACAGGGAAGGCCAGACTCGGGCGCCTCATCCAAAGCTGGAACCGCTTCATTCTCACACAACTGCACCAAGAGACTCAAGAGCAGGAGGGGCCACAGGCCTACAGGGGAGCCAGCAGCAGGTCAGAGGCAACCCATCAGTCCAAATGAGGCCCGAGTTATTAGTGGCCACGTGTTGTTGGCATCCTTCCCTTGTGGACTGCTAATCTAAGTAATGCGCTACCTAAAAGCTGCTAGGAAGCATTCTCGACGGTGCGGTGCAACACCGACAACATAATGGCAAGGGATGAACCTTTTCTCCCAGCAACATGAAATGCTGCAAGCCCTCCATTATTGTTGTTTGTGTACTCCAGAGGTTGAAAATGCACGGTGGCATCTTCCGTGTTCCGCTCCGCCTGTCCAGCTTTAAAATCCTATGTGGCCATTGAACACGCTGGTTTACTGTCTCATACAGTGGCATGTGTTGGAGGAAGAGTGTCGGCCTTTCTCTTCCTGCGCGTGTTCGTTAATTTCGGATGATGAGGATGTTGGTTATCCAAATACAGGCTGGAAACGATGAACAGTACCTTTGAAGGTTTTATTTTTCTTTTCTGCAGTTCACAAATCGATTCGGGCTCCTGAGAGTTTCAGATTTTGTCAGGAAGCTCAGAAAAGATGCAGTCATGAGAATATATAGAGACAATATGATAATGAGAGGCGGGGAGTTACACCTCCATGCAAATCCCGGAAACAAAGAAATGAACATGTCATCTGACCCGGTGTGGCTGTAAAAAGTTGGGAGTGATGAGGTGAGACCAGACCACCACTACCCACCATTGTCTTCGGTCTGAGCTTTGATGTGATGGCAGCAACACAGATACTTGAGATAACCGTTCCTCTTTTGATGTTAAACATGTCCTCTGGAGGGGTTCTAAAAGTGGTGGGGGTCAAGGGGCACTAAAGGTGATTGTAATCACAGTAAGCAGGAAATACCTTCCACAGCATACTACATTGTTTCTTTCAAGTGTTTGAACAGATCCAACTAACAGAGAGGGGCTAGAGAATCACAGTGAGGAATAAATTCCTGAACACATGCACCTGCAACATGCAACTGGCTGTTGAGCAGTCCATGATGTACTGCACTGCCTCTTGCCCAAAGTCCCCATTCATGGGGGCGGACAAGCGCCATCGAAAATGCAAAATGGCATTTGATACGAAATGAGACTTCTATAGTTGACGTTTTTTTCCAAATAATTGTCTACAGGATGAAAGCGTAAAGTGGCGATAGAAATGTGAAATTGCAATAGTGAGGGGGAAACCTCGGTTTGATTCGTTACCTAAATAGTTGAGCCTTAATAGATGCTCAAGTGAGGAAAGAAACCCAAACCAGATTGTTGTGTTGACAGCTCTCTGGGCTCGTCTGGCGAGTCTGCCATCGGGAGGCTGTTTGGATGCGAGGTGGAGAACAGCAGCCTGTGTCGCTGCGGGAAAGAGACCGTACGCTCCTCTCTCACCTTGCTCTTCACAATGCACTACCCCGAGCACAACTCTCAAGGTGAGTCCAACGAGCCCTCCCACTTTCTGGCCAGCGTCACTTACAGTCAAGGCAGAAGGCAGCAGGTCAGGGCATCTGCCAAAGTTGTCATAGCGATTCACTCGTCACACATTTGGTTATGTTCCAGCTTCATTCCAAAAGAGAATACATTCAGTTTTCCCCCTCAAAATAGTGCGCAGAACACCCTGTCATGAAAATGTGAAAAGTGTGTTTTTGAAATGTTTGCAAATTTATTTACAAAGTGTTCAAAAGTATTCACAACCTGGCCACCAATCTCGTACTTGAGCTTGGCTGAGCGCATCATGTTTCCACTGAGTGTTTCCTGCATCTTAATTGGACTCCACTTTTGGTCAATTCAGTTGAGAGGACATCATTTCAAAAGTCGTACACACCTGTCGATAGAAGGACCCACAGGTAACAGTATTTATGTCAGAGCGCAAACCAAGTATGAAGTGTCTGATGACCTCCCAGACAGGGTTGTCTGGAGGCACAAATCTGGCCACGGCGACAGAAACATTTTTGCTGCTCTGAAACGTCCATTGGGCACAGGGGCCTCCATCATCCGTCACTGGAAGTTCCCACGCACAGGACACTTCCTAGAGCTGGCTGCCTGTCGTAACGAAGCAGTCAGGGGAGAAAATGGCCAACAACTCAACAGTCACTCTGTCAGAGCTCCAGCCGTCCTCTGTGGAGACAGGAGTAGGATGACCATCACTGCAGCACTTCATCAATCAGGCCTGTATGCTAGCGAGGCCACACGCCATAAAGGCACATGGCAGCCCGCCTAGAGTTTGCCAGAAAGCGCCTGAACAACTCTCAGACCCTGAAAACGAAAATTCTCTGGTCTAGTGAGACAAAGATTAAAGTCTGTGGTGTGCCTGCCAGGCGTCGTGTTTGCAGAAAACCGGGCGCCGCCCATCGCCTGACCATTGCCATCCTGACAGTCAAGCAGGCCGCAGTGTAGCTAAGGCTGTCAGTACTTATATACTGTATATGTAGTGTTTTGCCTCTGTAATACATTTGCAAACATTTATCCTACAAACCTTGTTCACATTGTCATTATGGGTGGTGTGAAAAAGAATTTCTTCCATTTTTACACGACTGTAACATAGCAAAATGTGGAAGCGCTGTAAATACTTTGCAAATGCACGCCACTGTGAAGCCGAAACTTACATGTTGAATGTGTTCCATGCTTTCTCAAATCCTCTTTTTCCATTCAATTGAGTGGAAAGCTCATGAAATAGTTCCTTTGCCCCAAAGAACACCAGCAAAATGTTTTGTTTCAGAACAATAGCAGTCGTTCTCAAAGCTTTTGTCGCCTATACTACCGTAATGATCAACAATCAAATGCAGTACGTGAAAGTGTCCATGACAATAATTCTCATGCAAATCACTGTAACATTATGCAGTTTGAACACTGCGCCTAAATCTCGGAACACTGCAGCTGAAGGGGAAGTCAACACCAAAACGTTCTTGACAATATGTTGTCTACGCCCCATCTAGTCCGCACACATCATTCTGATGAATATTGCGCTTGTGGAATCCGAGTGAAGCAGTAAACTCCACCAATTTGTCCATCGCAGGGGGTGGCCATTTTGCCACTTGCTGTCGACAGGAAATGACATCACAGTTGCTCAGGGCAGCTAATGAACAATCACAGCTCAAGCTGTTTTCTGAAGCCGGTTACTGATTTTTGCCAAGTTCCACGAGAGTGAGCCAGAGAGAGTACCACCAGTACAGTTCCACACTTTGAGAACCACTGTCCGACAGTTTTGCACTTTTTAAAAACATGCAACAATAATAGTATATAAACACTGAAAAGGTTTGTGCATTGTGACAATTTAGCGGACATTGTGCGGCTCCTTCTGGTGTGCGTGCGCCTTTGCCACTCGGGGACAGTATGATAATAATAATAATAATAATAATACATTTTAATACAGACAGATTTGATTATGAAACAGAAGTCCTCCTCAGCAAAGCTGCAAGAGTGTTAGAAGTTGTTTTTTTTTTTTTGTTTTTTTAGAATATTTTGATTGTCTGTCTGATTGTGTTGCTGCTGCTTGTGTTCAAATCGAAGTTGTTAGGTTTATAATTACCGCCACATCAATGCTAAGTTTGTTAACCCATCTGACGTTTTGCATTGTGTGTTAGCATTATACTAGTGAACTTTTATGATGCAACGTTAACGTAGTTTGGTTGAATTACACATGTAATTCTATTTGGTTTACCTTTATTTCTGCTGTAAACTTTGAGCAGAGGTGCTCAATCCAAATCTTGAGGCAAGTGCATGACCGGTTTTTGTTTTGGGAGGAATTGGTCACTTTCTGCTGCTCGTTTGACTTTCCAGAGAAAACGATAAAGGAGTACGACTTTGCCGAGATCCTGAAGGAGAGCATCTGCTTGGAGCAGAATACACAGGCGTGGTGTGAAAACTGTGAGAAGTATCAGCCCACGGTAAGGGTTCCACCTCGGTCCACGCGGCTCCACGTTGATGAGCTCATCCTGCGCTGACACTCTTGGTGCGTGCCTGCGTACCTCCGCAGGTCCAGACACGCAACATTCGGTGTCTCCCTGATGTTTTGGTGATAAACTGTGAGGTGAACAGCGCTAAAGAAGCAGAATTCTGGAAAGTCCAGGCAGAGGTATTTTCATGATCTGGTGTGCTCAACAAATGAGGGAACCAAAATTGTTAGGCAGTGATTGGCAACCAGACTGCCGTGGCAACCAGCAGGGCACCTGCTAGGCTGGAGGACCGGGAGTACAAAATGACAGAGATTCCTCCTTGGTTCATGACACCACCGACATGTGAATGACTTTTTTTTCATTTGATGGTTTGATATTCATGGTTTGTCATACAAATACTAAATGTACTGTAACTGCTTGACTATTGCGTTAGCATGGGTCAGTGCTGGACTCTGACACCTTCCAACTTGGTAAATTTGTAGGAGCGAACACTTTTGCAAACTGAGGACTTGCACTGGTCAACAGCACCTGCTAATCAGAGATGGCTTCATGTAGTTTCCAAATGTCTTTTTTTCCCCTTTCTAGCACGTTTTTGAGGTTTTCATTTTTTTTTTTTTTTTTTTTAAGTTTGACCTACAAAAGCCATACATGGATTTCACCATGTATTGTAATTTATAGCAATGATGAAAAACATTGCACCTGTTTCTTCACTCATCCAAATTAGAAAATATATGACATATTACTTTATGAACACCTAACGTTCTTGAGGAAAAAACAAGGGCAAATTTGGAATCGGCGCAAAAAAAAAATCTCGAAAAGTTGACTTGCATCTCTAACGACAAAATATCAAACGACTCATGAAATTTTGTGACTGTTTTTTGTACAATTGTGATCTTGAACTCGGCTCGATTCACTTGTCGAAATGCAAGTGTGCTTTTCTTCCTCCCTAATGTAAAATGCTTCCAAAGTCCCTTCGAACGTGTGGTCATAGTTTACTGAGGTTTAAAAATAAGTTTGTTTTCTGAGGCTATTTTTAAGTTCCACGTTTTCCTTCGTGTCTGGTGTCAAACGCGTCACAACTCGAGTGACCACAAATTCATTGTGTGTTTAATAGCCAGTTTTGTTGTGGCTCTCTACACAGTACGCCTTCACTAAAGCCAGGCAAAAAGGGAAATCGGAGCCGGCAGTGCCGAAAGACGCCCCGCACATGTCCACTGAGTGGTGCCTAGAGTAAGACTCCCTCCCTCCTTACTCCTCGATTCCCATCACCTTTGGTCTGAGCGCCGCTTGACCTTTTCCAGTAGCGAGGACGTTTGCGGCATGGAGGCCTTCGGCCGCTTGGAGGACCTGAGGCACCTGTGGATCCCGCTCACGTTGAAGATGGCCATCAACAAGAGCCAGGGGCTGCAGATCAGCAGCTGGCCAGAAGGAGAGGAGGTGAGCCAGAAGGGTGACAAGAAGGGTGGCTTTGTTTCGGCCGCTCACTGTCTTCGCATTGCCCCTAGCTGAGTGGCGGCGAGGAGGCGGACGGCGCGGCCCTCTACGACTTGGTGGTGACCGTGCCTCATGTCCTTGACGCTCGCACGGGGGGAAACTTAGTGGCACACATCAAAGTGGGAGAAACGTATCACCAGAGGAAAGAGGTCAGTCGAGCCGGGCCAGACAGGACGAGGCTTGATACCTTGCTCCTTCCCTGTTAGTGTAACCGCACCAGCAATGTTTTGTTTCAGGGAGTCACCCACCAGCAGTGGTATCTTTTCAACGATTTCCTCATCGAGCCCATTGACAAGGTAAAGAGGTCACTCTATTTGTGTGGTTGACAAGGGCCACAGCGCATAAACAAACACCTGGATACAATACAAAATAGGGCTGGGTGTTATGGCCTGAAAGTAAAAGCCCAGATTTGTTATTTATTTGTTTGTTTTTAATACAAAAACAAAGCAGCATAATGACTAGAAAAAATGTTTTTCTTCCCCTTTTCTAAACAGGTGACAATGTTATGTTTCAAAAGTAGGGTTTTTTTCTTAGATTTTTTTTTTCCTCTGCTTAATTCATCCTGAAACCAAAGACGTGATTTCAGAGTCCCCCGCTCCTCACACACTCCCCTAGCTTCAACTGTATCAACTTCCATAGAAAGAATAGCATTTCTTAATTCTTTACAGGCAATGTGAAAATTAAAATGTAGTGAACGGCCCCGTAAGGCGCTGCCTAAGACTGAACTAGACAATTCCATATTCGGACAATTTGTCGGCAACTGGAAACTGATTCCCCCACTTCTTTTCTTCAGCACAAATACAAGGCGATTGTTCACTTTTAGCCACAGCTACTCTGGATAATTACTATAGAAAATACTGCGTGAAGTTTTGTATATGAGTCTCGCTTGGTCCACAGAAAGAATGTTTGCTGTGAAGGCCCATGTGAGCCGTCGTGGCATTTTTGATTGGCTGTTATACGACATGATGTGACACTGTAAACCTGCGATTCCAATTTCACAGCGCAGCAAAATTAGTAGCAGAAGCCTGCACACCGCAACTGTTTAGTGTCATGCACTGCTGTCAGCTGGTATGTGGCAGGCCGTAAACACTGTGCTTTTATGTTTCAATAAACACTTGACAATGTTTGTATCACTTCAACAATACATCTCTGACATCAATTACTACTTAGCTGTTGGTTAGGACTTTGGCAGCATCTCGTGGCATCCCACGGCATTACAGAAAGAGAACAAAATTACTCAAATAAGCATTTTTTTGGTACTCTCTTCAAAGAATCGCCTCAGATAGGTTCCATAGCCCAAAAGTGAATTTGTGAATGGGGCACCACGACTTGGTAGGCTTTGCTCCATGTATATCATCGCTGCTGTCGTGCGGAGTCCTGCCATCTCCAAATCCACCCATTTTCCGGAGGTTGCTGGAGGTACAAGCACAGCTTGGTTCAACTTCTATCTCATCTTGCTGTCATAGCTGTC
Source organism: Hippocampus kuda (assembly GCA_901007745.1). NCBI lineage: Eukaryota > Metazoa > Chordata > Actinopteri > Syngnathiformes > Syngnathidae > Hippocampus > Hippocampus kuda. The sequence continues at coordinate 26,386 of CAAKHF010011418.1, forward strand.
GTGATCAAAATGGTAGACACGATAAATTACCAGCCGGAGCCGTCTGAAGCGAAGTCTGCGCTTGTTTTGAAACACTTTCACAATACTTTGTTATTTACGCAAGCAGGATCGTTGAGAATAGACACACAGAAATGAACACAAGACACTGAACTTTGCTAGAATATGAGCGTCATTTATTCCGCCACAAAGAATCAGCACAGCAATACAATCTCAAGTTGGTTAAATGCAATAAGTACAATCAAACTCTCACCGTAACGCACTGGGAAGGAGAGAGCCGACATCCCCGGCAGAGCGTGCATTCAACCGGCTGGGCGTCCGTACGCAACCCGCAGCTGACTCTACCAGAGTTTGACAGTTCCATCAATTTGTGTTTTCAACCAATGCTTCACCGTAGACCGAAGCTGCTCAGTTCGACATGAGCTGGAAAGTGCCCGCCGTCCTCTACTACGCCAAGAGGAACTACCACACCAAATACGACCTTCGCAGTGAGTTTCCCTCGTGTGTCATGCACACGCTCACGCATACGTGAGAAAGTCTTGACACCTCCCGCTTTGCGGTTTGTGTCTTCAGTTCAAAAGCCCATTGATGCCAGCGTTCTGCTGACGGAGGCCTCGCTGGCTCGCAAACAGAGGAAGAGTCACGCCACTTTCATCCCGCTCATGGTCGGCGAAATGCCGCAGGCAGGCGATCTGGTGGGGCTGGATGCAGAGTTTGTTACACTCAACCAGGTAGGCGGCTCTCGCTATCCCGCCTTTCTCAAGGTAACGCCGCCGTCGATCGCAATGACGTGTGCGCACACAGGAAGAGGCGGAGCTGCGCAGTGACGGCACCAAGTCGACCATCAAGCCCAGTCAGATGTCCGTGGCCAGGATCACCTGCGTGCGGGGTCAGGGGCCCAACGAGGGCGTGCCCTTCATCGACGACTACATCTCCACGCAGGAGCAGGTGATGTCTGTGTTGGCCTCATGTCTGTTGCCAGTTGTGCGCCAGGGCCATGTTGGATTTTGAAAAGGAATCCAGGAGTTATGTCATTAAGACTATAGATGAGGCCAAAGACCAGAAGTGCATTTCTATTCTAGACTTTTGTTTTTGTTGTTGTTTTGACAAAAAGTACTGTTCTCATACTGCTTTGCCAAGTCTGCTTCACGCACATCTCACCCCTGGTTTTTTATTATTTCAAACTTTAATTGAATGGACATCATCCACCTTGTCTTCACTTCCTTCCTTTGGATAATTTTTTTTCTTTTTGGTTTTAGCAACATACGTGCACGAAAAAATGGAAAATGCAAGCACATAAACACTCGGGACCAACCGATGCACTTTTTTTTCCCCAAGGATAATGCTGACTGCAATATTTAGCCCAATAAAATTCCAAAAAGCGATTAATCACATGATCAATTAAAAAAAAATGACCCAAATTTATTTGTTGGGTCAATTAATGCTTACAACAATAAAGATAGGAGTTACAGGAAAAACATTTGACTGTTTTAATACTTTGTCCTGTAGCATTTTAAAACAGACAATAATCGGGGAGGAAAACCATCTCCATTATATTTCTGGATTGTGTTGCAATGTGATCATGTGCGGCTCCCCCTCCCCCGCTCTCAAAAGAGAAAAAAAAAAGAAAAGGAAAAAAACCAGACTATTTTTCTACTCACTTCAGAAGAGCTATCTTCAGCTGATGAATCAGCTCAACCCAGCCTTTATCGCTGTAGGTTCACTGCTAGGTAACCATGTGAACTTGTCGTGGTTGAATGTTGTAAAATTGGTTCCTGCCATCGACTGGCAGTGTGTTTTGAATTTCACGGGGCAAGTTAAGTTTTTGCTAACAACAAAAATTGACTGAGCAACATCAAGTTAGAATGTCTTGCAATGAGGAATGAGCTCAGGACAAGTCAACACTTTATTCTTTGACACCCACATCACTCACCAAGTCAGGCCCTGCCTTTTCAAGCCATACATACTCAAAATCACAGATACTACAGTCGAAAGTTAGGATGATGACCCCAAGTGGACATGGATAATAACTGCACCTTATGGGTGCAGTTGGGTGTACGTGGATTTGTATGCCATCACGTGAGGTGATGGGATCATTGGTGGAAGATTCATCCCCACACTGCTGAACGTTTGAATGTCGTACAGGTGGTGGATTACTTGACTCAGTATTCCGGCATCAAACCGGGTGACCTGGATGCCAAGATCTCGTCCAAGCACTTGACGACTCTGAAGTCCACCTACCTCAAGCTGCGCTTCCTTATCGACACAGGAGTCCGCTTTGTCGGTCACGGCTTGCAGAAGGACTTCCGAGTGATCAATTTATTGGTATACTTTCTGCACTGTCCACATTTCCACATCCAGTTGAATGCGATTTAAGAGTTGGCTCATCGAGTATGATGATACTTCTTTCCAGGTGCTCAAAGACCAAGTCATTGATACCGTCTACCTTTTCCATTTGCCTCGGAAGAGGATGATCTCGCTGCGCTTTCTCGCCTGGTACTTTCTCGGTAAGTCTGCCAAGGGGAAAATGACCAAATGGGATTCTAGCGCACTCACCTTGTAAGTGGGTCTGGAGCCAAGAAGTAGGATTGCATAGTTCTGAACCTACTCGTGCTTTTTGCGTCTTTTGTTCTCGTTACCTTTGGCATAGCACTGCATTGTGTTCAACGTGTACACTGCTGCTCTTCTAACTGCTTAAACAGCTCATCTGGATCACGTTAAATATTCCTTTGTAAACACTTGCACGTACAGTCCTGCTGCTCCTTGTTGAAGGAATTACTATCTTCATTTATTGAATAGTTTCCCCCACTGTAGATCACCAAATTTGGGGGTGGGGGGGTATGTGGGAAAGGAGAACCACAGTTGCGGATGCATTTCTCAGATAGCTACTGAATGGCGGGAGACCGGTAAAACACATGAACGTGATGAGTACAAGCATGCAGGAGCTGCTGCCGGCTACAGACTCGAGGATGTTGCATGTTGCTCCACAAGAGCCCGCCTCTTGAACAGTGTTTCTGCGGCTCATTAAAAAGCAGAACAAGTCATGAAGTGGGTTCTGTGAAAATTAAGGCCATAAAAGGCTTTCAAAAGCAAAAAGCACCATGTCCAGAGCCATTAGGAACTGAAATACAATTGGTGGAAAAACATGGCTATTCTCATATTATTTTGATTAATCATTTAATAGTGGCTTGAAAGATGCGGTTTCGCGAAGCTGTTTCTGCGGCAAAGTTAATATTTCGCGCCTCAATATTAACAAATTGGAAAGGCATACATTTGTGTTCAGACCAATTTTTATGGTCGGCAACAGAGTTGGTTGACTTTTTTCCCCGGCCCTGAACTGAAATGATGAAAAAGAGTTCAATGCTATTATCTCCACAATTGAGTAGCACTTGCACATTGTCATTTTTCTCATATCGCTTACGTCGGGCCAAAACCTTCTTTCTCACAACATGCATGCACCATTTCCGCATTTGGGCTATGGAGGCGGGCTATCTTCCAGTCGCTATTGTAACGCATGGTGATGGTATCAAACTCAATAAAATAACACTTGCAAGATGCTGAAATTACGTCGATACCATAAACGGTGTTTCACGTTATAATTGGCTCCAGTTGCACCGTGTCCGATTTCATGAGCCATTTGCTCTATCACAGTACATGCACGTCGGTGTGAACGTTGACTTGCGCGTCTTATTTTGACACGCTCAGCCCAACTCTATTATGAGGGCATGAAAACAACCACAAAATAGAATCCCAGGTCTCTATTGTCACATTCGATAGTGCCAAGAATTAAGTGTTACGAATGAAGTAGTTTTTGCTCCAGATGCGTCATGGTAGCTTGGAATAAACGGAAGCCGGAATCTCGTACACCTCCATATTTTTCACTGGGAATACGTCATGAGCTGATTGGTAAAGTTCACATTTTTGCCACCAATGTATACTATTGTGTGGGCAATCATTTTTTTCCCAATGATTGACCAATGTAAAGTGTTGCAAATGTCATTTTGCTCTTTACCGTTGCAATGTTCATGGTTGAACCAACGTGACAATTTTGGGCTGTCATGAAAAGTGCTGATTTTGGAGGTACCGTTCGCATGACGCCGGCAAAATTTCTACATGGCAGTCAAACTGGTGGGGAAACACCAAGATCGAGGTTTCCCCTTTTTTCATTTGTCTTCCTGTTACTCTCCACTTTGCTGCTCAATTTCCCCACTAATGAAGGCTTAAATCAAATCGAAATGTCCTTCCCTCCTGCTATCAGACCTGAGCATCCAGGGGGAAACCCACGACAGCATCGAGGACGCGCGCACGGCCCTGCAGCTCTACAGGAAGTATTTAGAAGTGAGTCGTGGAGGCGGCCCTGACCAAGTCAGGAAGGTCCTGAAGGGACTTTATGAAAAAGGCCGCCAGATGGACTGGAAAGTCCCAGATGTGGACGCGGGAGATGGTGGAGGTAGCCCAAAAAGTACGAAATGATGTGGAAGGAAGTGTGCGCCAACTGCAGCGGGGGTGGAACCTCTGCAAAGGACTCATGCGACTCTTCTTCCTCCGGCAGGTGCTGCACTGTTTCCTCCCGTCGTCGGCCTATGACTCAACAACGGCAATGTCGTCACCATTTCTTATCTTCCTTTTGAAGAGCCAATCGGTCTTTCATCAGCGCTTGTCACCATTAACACTTTTTACTTTGGAAATGATTCTTTGAACAGGAAGTGAGGTTACTGTTTTTAGAAAACCCCAAGTTGTTTGTTTTTTTTTTTGCTCTGAAAAGTTGTTGGTGCATGTAAATAAAGAAATGGAACGTGAGCACCAGGAACTCTTTTCTCAAATGTGTTTGTGAAAGATGAACATCATTGAAGCTTCCAAAAAGCGCCACGACGTGAATTAGTGCCGTGGTTCTCACTCAGGGCGCCGCAACCTAAGAATATGTGTTGAATCATTTTCAAAAGGTCCGTGCGACTCTGGATGTTTGGCAAGGGTCTCAAAGTCAATTTATACGGGGCCGCTGGAGATCGAGTCTGGGCCGCATTGAGTACTCCACAAAAACTACAACTAACCCAACCATCGATACTCAGTGAACGCTGCTTTTGAAGGTGAACAAGATTGGCGGGGCGGTCTTCTCTCATCTCACTGCTACTTCGCGTCCTCCTAAGCATGTCTACTTCAGTCACGACATTGGTTTTCTTGAGCACCACAATTTTCTCTGTGCATTCAAGACATGCTGGGTTGCCACCGTGGTCAACAACAAAACCTTCCGTCTCCTGTTTTTCTTGAAATTGGCTGTTTTCTTTGGCAAGGTTTCCCATCACGGCAGCTTTTGAAAAAGAAATGACTAGGACTCGGTGACAGGTATATCTTTTTCTTCCACTTGGTGTCACGTAAGGATTGTTTCCACGAAAGCTGTGATGAGCCTGAGTTACGGTCGCTGATAAGTGATTTGAACCATGCGCACTTGAAATGCCTGGGGCAACGGCATGGGGAAAAAAAAAGCGTAGGGGGTGCACCGACATTGAACTGATGTCAACTAGTGGTCTGCAAAATATCCTGTGGGCTCAAGTTTCAACCCCCTAATATTTAAATGGAACCAATAAATAAAAATCCAATTATTTCTTACCCATCTTAACTTTTGGGCAATTAATAGTGATCATACAATTGTGATGTGTCATCAATAATCCCTTTGTTAATACAGTGTATTATTTCAGGACTAAAACATTTCAAGAACAAATGGCATAATTATTTGAGATGAGCCATATACAGTATATAAATATATATATATATATATATATATATATATATATATATATATATATATATATATATATATATATATATATATATATATATATATATATATATATATATATAAAATGCTGTGTATATATAGTTATTTTAAATTTCAAGGCATCTTTTCCACAGAGATAAGACAATTGTAACAGTTGAACAGAATGAATGTGTATACTGTATTTGAAATTCACGTATTAAAATGACTTTCTTCCCTCATTAAACTTTGATTTTAACAAAAAAAAAGTGATTTTACTGGCGTACGGTGACACCAAAATACTTGTTGTTATAAAAATTACTTATCTTTTTTTTTTTTGGAGGGGGGGTGGGGTATGATAGCAGTACCATATCATCACCGTACACATTGGCGTCATTACGCCTATTTTAGCGAGGCTTCCGCCTCCCTAAAAATGTCTTTAGCCCCCCTAAATAATTTCATTGCATTATTTAAAAAAAAGTTTTATTTTTTCTTTACTTTTGCTAATATATTGCATCTAATTCAATGTAATGTGGCCATTTTCAATTATATTTCGATAACCTGCCATTATTGTAATGTTAAATCTCCCAGGTTTCCTGAACGCAGCAGGTGTTGCGTTCGCATTTGATGTGGCGTTGGCGACAGTTGTTAGGGGGAGAAAAAAAAAGTTCTTAGGGGGAGTGAAACCCCCCTCTTTCAGATTGGTTTGCCCCAGCAGCACGGGGGAAGTGCGTGCGCTTGTTTGTGCGGCCGGCAGTTTTGAATACAGCGGCACATAACGAACACTCTGGTGTCCGGTGTCTCGTTATTCTGCAACAAGCATACAGAAGCAACAGTCTGTCACCATCGCCACATCAAATGCTAACGCAACAACTGACAGTTCATTGCCGAAAGTCAGGTTGAGTCGACAGGATGGATATTCGACAGTTTTTTCGGAAGGTAAATGAAGTATTCAATTCATTCATGCTGGTAAAACTAGTGACTATAGTCCGCTAAAATATCTCCAGTAACAGCAGAAACTGCACTGAAACAAGTGTTCCCTTTTGGATAAATTAAGGTGGTGCTTAATAAAAATTAAGCACCATATTATTATTCAATACATAAATAATCATTACACCAACACTGGGGAAATTTACAGCCTTCAGCAGCAAGATTGTAGGTAGAAAGAAGAGAAAAAGTTCAAGAGAGAAAAAAAAAAAAAAAAAAAAAAATAAATAAAAAAAAAAA
>CAAKHF010011419.1:0-15219 GCA_901007745.1 Hippocampus kuda
TTCAAATTCTCCAATGTAAAAAAAATAACGTAAGCATTTTCTTGTGACCAAAGTCCTCACCACAGTCACTTCAACAATCGTTGAAGAAACGATTTTCTTGACTTTTGTCATAATGGCTCTCCAAGAGAGACGGTGATTCCAATGTGTCCCATGACAAAAATGAGTTTGACACCCCTGTGCTAAAATGTAGTTTCCGCAACTATATCGTCATTGTATACTGAGTCAATTATTAAATTGCCGAATTTTTCCAACTTCCAAATTCCTACACTTTTGCCACCCCATTTGTGCTAATGCGCACTCTCCTGCCACTTGCCTTCATCTTGCACCCTTCCAGGAAGCTCCGTGACGTCCTGCAGCAGAGGGTGATCCGCTTCCTGCTCGACCAGAGCAGGAAGGAGCCGGAGAAGTACAACAAATTCTTTGAGGACTACGGCCTCTTCATGCGCGAGGGCATCGTCACCACCCATGAGCAGGACGTCAAGGTGCCTCTGACTTCGTCACCCGCTCACATGACCAAGCATGTCCTCCTGGCGCTAATTCCGGCTGCTGCATTTGCGCAGGAGGATATCGCCAAGCTGCTCCGCTACGAGTCGTCGGCGCTGCCAGCGGGCCAGCACACCAATCTAACCGAGTATGCCTCCCGCATGAAGGCGGGAACCCGCAACATCTACTACCTGTGCGCCCCCAACCGCCATCTCGCGGAGCATTCGCCCTACTTTGAGGCAATGAAGCAGAAAGACATGGAGGTGAGTCGCGACTACTTATTTTATCACCAGATAGTAGAGGCGCAAAGTTCGGATACCTTGATGAAGTTGGGCTGTCTGAATCGAAAATTGTTTTGTCGATACAGTCAAAGCTCGGTTTTCGAACGTCTCAGTTCTCGACCAATTCGGTTTTTGACCTAAAATTTCGAGTTTTTCATGCCTCGGATGACGACCAAATTTCAGTCCTCGAGCAAACTGAGCGCACTTGAATGTACCATTTGACTCCTCTCGCCTTCCTTAAACGAGGAAGTGACGCTTCCTCGTGTTGCTTTCCATTGTGAGCAGACGTGTTCAGTAAACATTTTTATTTTATAAAGAGCGTGGTTCCGGTTTTCGAACAATTTCGGTTTTCGAACAGCCTTCTGGAACAGATTATGGACGAAAACCGAGGTTCCAAATTTGTAATTACTTTGTCAAGACACCCTTATTGTAACGACCACAAATCGCCATGTTTGTGCTTATCCATCTCAGGTGCTGTTCTGCTACGAGCAGTTCGACGAGCTGACCTTGCTTCACCTGAGGGAGTTTGACAAGAAGAAGCTAATCTCGGTGGAGACGGACATTGTGGTGGACCACTACAAGGAGGAGAAGTTTGAGGACAGCAAACCGGGTGCGCTGCGCTCCATTATTGAATTTATCTTGCTTTTGATCGGGTGCCCGCCGCAACCCTGATTCTCTGTGATCCTTTTCTTTTGGCCAGCATCGGAGCGCCTGACTCAGGAGCAGGCCGACGACCTGACGGCGTGGATGAAGAATGCCCTGGGCCCTCGGGTCACGAACGTCAAGGTAAAAGCAAAAAAATAAATAAATAAATGCGCTGATGTAATTTACGGGGAAGCGGACTCTTTCAAACAAATGTCCGACTGTTATGTTCAGCTTACCCCTCGCCTGGACACGCACCCCGCCATGATCACGGTACTGGAAATGGGTGCCGCACGCCATTTCCTGCGTACGCAGCAGCTGGCTCGCAGTGCCGAGGAGAGAGCCCAGATACTGCAGCCCACTCTGGAGATCAACACAGGGTGAGAGTGCGGAACTTCACACCAAAACGTTCTGTATTATCAAAATGACTGCTGTGAAAAATACCCTAATTTTGAGCTCAGGCCAAAAGTCTTGTCTAACATCGAAACTGTTACTTTGGCGCTATCTGGTGGCATCCGAGTGCCAAGTGTTTATGGTGCATTGAGCAGAGGAGCTTCATTTTGTCCTTTTGGATGGTTGTGAACTGCTTCAGGAGGATGTCCGCAACACTGAGATGTGTTTTGTTTTTTGTAGCATTGATGGTTTCTTTAATTGTGGGATGATAGTGATGATATAAAGGCATAGCTTCGTCAACGTAGATCCCCCCCACTCAAGACAGGAACAAAATCCACAGCCCGCCATTGGTTAACTGTGATGTCTTTCTACGGTGTAGACATGATCTGATCAAGAAGTTACACGCGCTTAAGGACTCCAACAATGAACTGGCCGCACTGCTACTTGAACAGGTAATGAGCCTTCAACATTATTAAACATTGAGCACAAAGACGCCACACCTCGTGAGAAGCTCTGCTTATTGGGCATAAAAGAGCTTCGGAATTTAATTTGGGGGGAGTCAACTTAAGATCTCAAAGAAGAGTAGAACAATTCAAAATTGTATACAAATTGCAAAGAAAATCTGGTCTCAAATACACCTGCAAAAGGATTTTGATACAGTCGGACCTCTTTTCAATGTACCCCATTCATGTTTTCACCGCTATAACGTTCACATTTCAAAGCGATTTCAAGTAGTTCATTTTCCTTTTGCCAATTTAGCTTACAACGAACACCATTATAACATCAACTTCATTATAACAACCAGATTTCCTTCCCACAAAAAATTAAAAATGCCTTCGGTACGCCGAACCGCCGGAAGCTAACTGCCGCCGCGACTTTGCTTTTGAACTAAATGTACATTTGCTGGCTGAAAGTTTTCTTCAGACTGTACACATATTTGTAATTGACATGTTTATACTGTATTATATGTTCATGGTTTTACCTCTATAAATGTTCAAACTGTATTTATTACATTGTAGTTGGCGGCCATTTTATTGGAAATGGTTCCAACTAATTACCGTTATAACGTTCAGATTCGTTATGCCCCTCGAGGTTCGACTGTATGACATTTCAAGGTGGCCCAAATGTTGAACAATTCTGAATGTGGCCCTCAAATCCAAAGCAAACAATAAGATAAGATAAGATAAAATAAGATAATCCTTTGGATTGGTCGGAAAGTTTTCAAGAAAATGTGGTTAAAAAAAATAAGTCATGGAATATGTGGAGTTTAAGAATCTATTATCATTCTGCATTGAACCAAACATTTCAGAGATTACAGGTTCCAAAAGTTTAAGAACTCTGAATTTGACCTGAAATGTGAAACCGACACTACACTTGATCACTTTCACTTGACTTTTGTTCAGATTTACGACAACGCCATGATCACGGCGGGCTTGAACGACGATCCCCGGCCAATGATTTCCCGCCTCAACGACCTGCTGACAAAAGCGTTGGAGAAGCACTGAGAGGAAAAGACAAGTACTATTTTTTTGCAGATTTTTGTGGCTCTGAAATGCAAATGGGAGATTCGAGCTTTTCCATCAGCACTTTTTTGTTTTTGTTCGTTTGTTTTTTAACTCAGAGTTAACCTCCCATTGCATTTTTGAGGATGGCAAACCGAAGAAGGAACACAAAATAAGATGGCAGCTTCTTGGAAAACATGGTCACATTTTTACACAAAAAAGTAACATTACACGTATGTCATATACAAGAGACATCCTCCCGTTTTCACATCTGAAGACGCCAAATCAAAATGGCCGCAGTTCAAGTGGAGGGGAAAGCGTGCGCCTGTACTTTGAGCTCCGGCATCCGGGCTGCTGTTTTGTGTCCGTTTGCGAGCCTCTCCAAAATGGGCCTTTTCTGCGTTTCGGGCCTGCCGTCTCCAGACCCGTCTTGTCCAGATCCAGAAACTCCCCCACCCGGGTGACGTCAGGAAAGTTTGTCTATGTTGGCAAGGAAGCGCTGCGCCCACCACTCGTCCAGATCGATGGGCACAAAGTCTGAGGAGAAGACGGGAACAATCGCTATTGTGAATATGGAGTTAAAAAGAAAATAAAATGTCATAAAAATATCAAGTCTTTGTCAATTATAATTTGTGTATTTAAAATGATTGAGTAATTTTACCATTCCCAAGATATAGCTTCACCGTCATTCTGTCCGGTGCCACCTAGACATGAGCAATTGATCATACTGACCGTCCATGTGAGGGCTTGGAGTGTCGTCTTTGTAGTGGACCGCCGTAGCGTTTCCCTCCTCTCCTGTCCCCCGCACGTCACCTTGCTCCTGTTGGATTGCCTCCTGCCAGGCTGCATGTAGGATTGCATCACAAAACTCATCAACGATGACAGTGACAGAGTTCTCGTTCTGTCCTCTGAACGGGTTGTAACCATGAAGTCAATCCCTTGTGCGTTTCTTGCATACATGGTCAATAAATCTGATTCTGATCTAAAGTCAAGACTTTGATGTCGCTAAATTAGGACTAGCAGTATTCCTAAACACTACCAAAACAATGAAAGTCAACCACTTGTTGCATAAATGCAGTCAATATGTCCCCGTATGAGCCCAGAACATTGCGGAAGAATGTCACCAATAAATCAGTTGACACATACGTACAACAAAACACATTTTTTTCGTACCTCATATTGAAGGTCTTGTTAGGGCTTGGTCAATATGCCCTCATTAGGTAGGGTGATAACCAAAATGTGATTTTTTTTGTTTTTGTTTTGTTTTTCAACGTCACTCGCCAATGTCAAAAATCAATGTGCAACCAACCAGAAATTGAGTGGTATCTCATATCGACGGTCTTGTTGAGGACATTGTCGATGGGCAAGAATAATGACCGCAAGACAATTTTGGGATCTAAAATTTGCCTCACAAAGAACGTCAGAAATCAATGTGCAACCAACAACATGCATCATTGGGCAACAGAAATCAAAACGTGGGACGACCGCTCACTTACATTGTCAGGGAAATCGGCCGGCAAGTTATGAGCGTTGATTGTTTTTTTTTTTAAATTTTTTTTTTGAAACTGGCAGCCTGTGACTTTCACTATTGCAAGCAACTGCAGAGGTCACGCCTGTGTATAGAGCAATTCTTCAAGCTTGCTCAGACGCAACTTTTTTTTTTTTTTTGAACCCACAAACATAAAACAAAGGTGCCGGCTATCAGAGTGGGAGCAGCTGTGAGGGTGTCGCCCTGGAGTGAGGCGAGGTTGTGCTGATACAAAATACACACCACGTGCGTGTAGCTGTTGTCACAAGGTCCGACTGGAAAGACGAGAAAGTGTGTGTGCGTGTTGCCTTCCTTACCATCGTACACAAACTTCACGTTGTCCTCGTGGGCCGCTGCTGATGACTCCCCCTCTTGCTGGGGGTCCGGGGGCAGGCCCGGGCAGGGCAGGTGGTACTTTTTGCCGTTGGGGCGGTTAAAAACAATCTTGGGTGCGGGGAGACTGAAGGCGAGAATGAAAGAGGCATGTCTCCTTTTGGTTGGGGGGGGGAAGTCAAAGCAACCTGGTTGACAACAGCTGAATGGAGTACCATGTGTCACCTTTGCCTTTGTAACAAGGTCACACACAATACAGGCAAGGTGTCAAAGGCTGTGCAGTGCGCGCGCACACACACACACGTGCAGTGCTAGATAAAATTTGGAGACAAAAAAAAAAAAACCCACTGGACAGTAATAGTATTCTGATTGTGACCATTTTTGATTTTCTGCCAATAAATTATATTGCTAATGCTGTGTTTAGGAGTTATGTCGTCAATAAGATGAAACAAAAATGTCCATTTTACTCAAGTATATCTGGACCACCAAAATCATAGAAATTGATCATTATTTCAGTACTAGGCGATTAATTTTTGCCAGAGCCGTGTGTGTGTGTGTGTGTGTGTGTGTGTGTGTGTGTGTGTGTGTGTGTGTGTGTGAGATGCGTGAATAAGCTGCCACACGTTTGTCCTTAGCTAACTTCACTTGTTAGTGACTCATTAATAGCCTCAAAAACACAGTAAAAACATTGTGGTGTTTTTTGTTTCTTCCCTAAAGTCCTTTAACGCAACACTCACTCGGGCAAACTCCAGGTCATCTGCTTGTGCTTGAAGTCGTTTGTTTTGTTGTCGAGCGGCTGCGTGGGTCCTAAAAGACCACAAATTATGAATATTTCTTTTTTTAATGCGGTGACGTTTTTGTGCTTACCTGTACGGCGCTGGGTCACTAGTTTACTTGGACCTCTGGTGATGGTGTACATAATGCAAAAAGTCACACTTGGCTACTTGCTCCGGGCTGAGAACACTCAAGACTCACACTTTTGTTGGATAACCTCCGTGGGGTGACAAAGTTGTGTAAAAAACAAAACGAAGAAAGAATGCCGCCACTTCTGAGTCGAAAATATGTCCCGAAAAGAGCCACAATGTCATGCATGCTGCATTCGTAACAGTTAGTGGACCGAGCCGTCAAACGCACCACTGGCCCACGTGCTTCTCACGCCCCCTGGCGCCTCTTAAAGAGACAGTGCCTCCCAAACGGGAAGCGACGTTAAAACGCCATCGTAAAAAGTCGAATGCCGCAGGAGTTGTGCTTAATTTTCGTAGCTTTATCATTTGTTCAATTTAGTTGCTGTAATTTATCAACTTTTCTTTAAGTCAGGGAACGTGCAGAAAACCGTGTAACGTACCGATGAGGCACAAGATGGCAGCAGTGGCAACAGATCACAGTGATCACGGGTCGCGATTCACACCACAGAAGAAGAAAAAGGAGGAAGCCGGCCATTTCCCAAGAATCTTTGCGCGTCCCTTTTGCGAAGTCAAGTTTTCAAACTTGAAAGGCATGTACTTTGTACGATTTCGGCGGAGGTTGACGCAAATTAAAAAAGATTAAAAAACAAAGTCCGTTATCAGGTGAAATAAACCAAATCACATTATAACTTGCATTGTCTATGACGTCCACACCACCCGAGAACATTTTTAACAAAAAAACAATAATGCTCAAAGATGAAATGACACAGATTTAAATAAAAAAAAAACAGTCTGGTATAGAAAGAAAACTAGATGACCAGATGTCTTTAATAATGTATTTATTTATCATTTGACATCACTTGGTTGATCACAAAAAGGAGGCAGTGTGTACATGAACAATACAGTATATAGGAAATACCTTTTAAAAAAATCACTGGAATGTCATCGGTTTCTTTACAAATGAAAAATTTGTATTATTTCAGTTTTGTTCAGTTGCTTTTCAATCTTAAACAATACAAATTAAAATCTTGAAAAAAATAGCAGCACATAATTTAGTGACAGCTACTTGTTTCAAGTGCTCAGAATTATTTTTCAAAAAAACCTTGTATAAAGTATGGGTAGAATTTTTTTTTTCATACTTGACACTCATGTGATGAAACGGGGCTACCTGTTTGATCTGCAGTTTCTATTTTTGTTCATTTAGAAGGGGAATAAATCCAAATGTATCTGGCACAATTGGGTTGGGGGGGAGCAAATGCCTCCATGTTAAATACTGTGTGCATCAAGTATTACATGCTTTCATGTAATTTTCTGACACAATTTTAGAGATGGTCAGAGGCACGCTGTTCGTGTTCATTTTTTCAATGAGACCTTAAAAGTAGTTTTTTCTGAGTCATTTGTTTTCCATGTGATGACTTCCCTGACAGCAGTAGCAGGTAACGTTACTGCTGCCCCAGACACATGGTCGCACCTTGCGCCACAACAGCAGCACTCAAGCGCCTTCCCCCGAGTAAGCCCCCACAACGAAGGAAGCCGCAAGAGCCAAAGCTCCGAAACAACTAAGCTGTTCAAGAGTATTGGATGCTCCCTCCTTCAAACTCTCCGCCTCTGAACCAGCGACCACTCCGATCGCACCACCACCAAGTCCCCCAGCAGCTGCCCCCAGAGCCAAAGCGGTCTTTCCTGAGGCCACCGCAACAACGGCGCCCACTGCGTTCCCGACACCCATGGCTCCAGCTGCAGATGCTCCGGTGAGCTGAACTGCAGCCAGGCCGCCGGCCTTCCCCAACAGAGATGCGGAGCGGGCAGCTGTCAAGGGCACCGACACGCCAAAGGCAATTCCAACTGTCACTCCGATGACGCCAGTCGCCACCACGCGCATCAACCTCTCCAGCACCCGTGACGAGCGAACGGCCTGTTCCCTCATTTGCACCAAGGCTCCGCTGCTTCCCCTGCGCTTGTTCTCCAACATTATTCTTCTCTGCTCTTCCCTGATAGCCTCGGCCTCTTTGAACATAGCGTTGCTATAAAACCCGCTTTTACTCTGCTTCACCATGCTGTCCACCTTAATTAGGAGTTCTTGAACCTGCGCCGGATTATTGGAGTTTTGAAGATTGTTGAACACTTGGTACCTGCCTCCACACTTGTCAATGAGATTCCTAAGTGCAGCAGGAGAATCTCTCAGGTATTCGTCGAACTCCATGCCTTGAAGTTCATCGCCCCTGGTAAAAAGAACCACTGTGTGGTATTTGACGGCATCATCTCCAAATATTTTGGCCAGATTGAGAATAGCCTGGTCCACATCCTCTGTATAAGGACCAGTCGGCACCACCAAGAGAAAAGCGTGCGGCCCAGCAGCACAGAAAGACAGACACGTAACCATTTCTGTATAAATCTGCTCCTCACTGAGGCAAGTGTCCCCGAAGCCTGGCATGTCTACCACTGTAAATCGCCTCAATCTCTGCTGGTCATGACCTGCTGCTGCCTCAGTGCTCCCACACTGACATTCCCGGGTCACTGAGTTGGCACTGGGCTTTGACAGCAACTGTCTTTGGCCCAAGATGGTGTTTCCAGCTGCGCTCTTGCCTGATCCCGTTTTTCCGACAAGAACCAACCTGAGGTCTTCAAGCCCCGCGATCTCAGAATCATTCTCCATATCAGCTGGTTCGTGTTCCTCTCCACTCAGTGATGGGGAAAGCTGCACAAAACATGTCGAAACATTCGTGAATAAACCTGATCAATGCACGCGAAAAATTGTGCTCCTTCACCCATTTCGCCATGATAGGCTGAAGTGAACATTTAGCGGCATTGTGTCGGTGACAGCCAATTGGCGTTGAGACTGTCCTTACTCTGTCACACGGATGCTCAGAACAAGCAGACATACTGCCAAATAAAGTTTGCGGTGGGACGTTTTAATGTACTTCTTTAAAATAAACAAAAAAAAAAAATCACGAAATGTGCGACTGCTGTGTAACATTATTTTGAGGAAATGAAAGACACTCTTTCTTCCATATTTCTCCAAGGGTTTATAAGCGTACTCGCTTCAAGTCGTTTGTTGATCACTCCAAGTTGAAGTTGACTGTAAAATCCATACTATAAACAAACAGGAATTAAACAATGCACATTAAACACCAAAACGCTCAATCAAACTGGTAGAAGGGTAAACATAAATGAACATAGAAGTACATCGTTCTGAGCATTGAAACAACTGATACTTTAAGTCAGGGGTGTCAAACTCATTTTTGTAGCGGGCCAGATTTTAGTTTGTTTCCCTTGGACGGCCTTTATGACTGAAACCATATGAAAAAGTCAAGAATAACGGTTCATTCACCTATTGTTTAAGTTATTGTAATGAGGGGGTTAGTAACAAGAAAATGCTTACAGTATAACTCCGATGACCAATGACAATTTAGGTTGGGATTTTAGCAAGCATCATGAAAGTTGACATCATTGATTTGCTTTCACGGGCCACATGATGTGGCCGGCCAGATCTGGCCCCTGGGCCTTGACTTTGACACCAGTGCTTTAAGTCGCAGAGCAGCAAAAAATACAGACAGTGGTGGGCGGTCAACACCGACTGAAGGTCCGTCTGTCAATTTTCGGGCGTCACTTATCCAAAAAAGCACATACAAGATTTGGAAATGTGTTGGGCACACATTGGTGCTTTAGACTCCTCCAGAGGACAGCGATTTCTGCGTGACCGCGCTGCGTCACATCAGAAGCCTGCTGGCTTTCTTCAGGAAAAGTTATCTGATGCGAACTTTCCTGCTTTTGCGATGATGGAAGTTACCATTGTTTTGGTTATCTTTCCACTGGTTCGCATAGCTGGTCAGATCGCATCCGAAAAGAAAAATTGCGCACTCTGCTGGCAGGTAGTATATTTGGCATTTAACTTTAATTTCGTCTCAGATGTGGACTGCTCCCAGCTCTCATTGACATGTTTGTACCGTTCACTTGGGCATGAGTTAAAAAGGAAACGCGTGAGGAACCCAGGGGGACCCCCCCCTCCCTAAAAAAAGTATCAATACTCGTTTTTCTGTTTTGATGGATTATATCAATACTTGGATCAGTAAATGTTTGAAAAACAAGTGGCAACCTTACATACAAAACGCAAAGCTGTAAGAAGGTGCAACGTGACTATTCTTGAGCCTCATATGCATGTAGTCCGTAACCACAAAAAAACTGTCCATCGTACAATACATGCAGTCGAGACACCGTACTTCAAATCAACTATACAAATCAAAGTTACGTGGAATTTATTATTTTGTAAAGTAAATTCTGGCTGGAATTGGTTTGAGAGTGAAAGCGAAACTAGCGAAATGGGACCAAGCAACAAGCCATAGCACATCGAAAGCCACTGAGAACAATTAAATTTAAGACAGTACTGGCTAAAATCGTTTCAAAATGTGTTTCCCAGGTCTTTGTAGGTCGATTTGTGTCCGTTTTGTTCGGAGGTCATCTTATTTTTGACGTTGTTGGCGTCGAGAGTTCTTCTATCTTTGGGTGTCTCACGCCTACAAGATAGCAGCAACTATCCGTCACTTTTTAATTCCATTTCACACCAAAACGGCTTCTTCATTCTTTAACGACAATGTGCTTCCACTGGATATCATCGGGCACAACATTAGAAAGGCAACATTTGCACATTCGATCCGCATCCAATTCAGGAGCCGAATATTGTTTACATTGGCGCTGAAAGGTGCAAATGGTGTTGACTGCAGTAACTTTGACCTGCACTATCATAAAAGTGAACCTTTTTGATTTGATAATTTAGCGACATGATGGGCGAAAATTTCGGCTCATCTTTGCACAGACTTGTTTAGTCTCTCACATCACATAGGGTCTCCTCCTTTGATGGTGCAACCCTGCTCGAAAAACAAAAAAACCTAAATTAGCATGGTTTTGTTGTCTTTTTCATGTTGTCACCAGCAAGAGCACAGCAAAACAGCCAAGGTTGGCTCACCTGCACTGCTGGCTCCTGGGTGGCTGTGGCTCAGATTGGAGAGCGGTTGACCCAGTGACCCGAGGATTGGCTGTTTGAATGTTGGACGTTTCTGTTGTGATGTTGCGGCCTTTCTAGTAACTCGTAAACCCCAACTGTTGCCCAGCTAGTTTTTTTTGTTTTTTTGTTTTATTGTTTATTGAACATATATCATACAATAACAGATTGACAAAATGCAAACAAAATTATAAAAGGAAAAATAAAAGTTAGTAATACAAACATTATCACAGTTTAGTGTAATGTTTGCTAGTAGATGTGGACATCAACAAGACCAGCACGATAACAACAGAACTGTCCGAGGCTTTTTCTTTAAGCAGGGAGGAAACGTTGTGGCTGGTGTGCACATTTTAACAGTCAGAATTTCATTCATTCAAACTGTATGGAAGGGGACTAGGCCCAATGAAGAAAAAAAAACAAGGTTGGCAAGATTCGCACTTTAATCTCAGAATTCTGACTATATTGAAGCCCCTCTGCAAAACAAAAACACCGAAAACAATCTAAATACTTTTAAATTCACAAAGTCTCAGAATTCTGACTTTAAAGTCAGAATTCTGAATTTTAGAATCGTGCCAACCTTGTTTTAAATTTCTTCATTGGCCCTAATCCTCTTCCGTATGTGTCTTAAATGTTTCAAAATATTTCAAATGTGGTATCTAACACAAGTAATGCTGAATGTGAATAGCAGTAGTTATTTTGCTGTAAACACAAAACATGCTTTATATTTCATTTAGTTTGAAGGAAAACCTAAACTAACTGAAACACTTCACTAAAACTTCAGTTCAGCGAATACACAGAACTGAACACAAAGGCTTGGAGACAATTTCGCCATAAAGTGCAAGTGCTTTTATTAAGCAGTGTAATTTGCAAATTACACACAGGAGAGCCGGGACAGGTATCGAAATCACGACCTCTGCACCGCGCCGCCCGCTGTGGTATCAATTTCCTGAAAATAAATCCTCATAGAGGGCTTATTAGGTTTTCCGGCAGGGGGCAGCATGCGGCCATCAAATGAGTTTTCGCGCGTATTTGTCTCCAGTACGACATCCGCTTTTCATCCATCCAGTTTGTCCTCAAGATGCAGCCTGTCCCAGTTGATTTTTCGGTGAGAAGCCGGGTACACCCTCGACTGGTCGCCAACCAGTCGCAAGGCACATATAACAAACAACAAACAGTAACAGTCAAGCTCAAATTCTTATCTATGAACAAATTAGAGAATACCAACCACGAGCAGAAATTCTACAAAGGATGAAGGTTGAAATTCAATTCCCTGTCCTCTTGACCGTGAAGCGGAAGTACCAACCACGAGTCCACCGCACCATTTGCCATTCCTCTCTCTCATCCACGTTGACGTTCTTCGTCAGCAGCATGTGGAAACCTCGGTCATTGGAATGAATGGCAATGACATCATTTTAATTGAATCACGAGGAGCCCGCCGTGCCACTTACGCGGCGTTTATTAAATTACCGTCAATCATGCGTTGGCCGTGACTAAATGAGGTCATTTGATTTCACGCTACCCTCACGATCACGAAGCAAAAACAGCACAAAAATGTCATGCATTCGTCGGAAAAATAATGTAAGCTTATGTTAAATTATCAATTATTTTCATTTTATATTTGAGCATTATATTCTTTTATGTTAGTTACTTAAATTATATTCTGTTTAATACTTTCTGAAACATTCTTATGTTGCTTGCGTCTGATTGGCTAAAGAGAAGCAGGAAGTGTTTTCGTGACTGAAGGGGGGTTGTGTTGTCATTCATCCGTTTGGAGGTGCCGATGTTTTTTTTTTTCTTTCTCCTTTTTAATAAACTGCATTAAAGGATTCTATCTCTCCATCTGTCATTCGTAAAGAAGAGCCATCCACTGAAAAACAACGAACCCCTCAACTTAAAATAACAATAAACACAGCAATTCCAGGATGCCTGAATTATACGGAATAAAGTGGCCAGAGACTTTTAAATTAGTTTGTTCGTTCGTATGCTGCACTGACGATCAGAAATGAGAATCGTCCAAGAGGTGCACTTGTCTGCCCATTGGCAGAAGCAAGTGGAGACAAAGAAAAGAATGTAACAAACGTGGCCCTCTGCCCGTGCTCAATCGATTGTTTACGCTTTTGTGGTTTGGACTTGGACGCTTAACAGGCCAGAATTGCTTTGGTGTTTTGTTTTCATTTCTGCAAAGAGAGCAAAAATCCTACAATCTGACCTTGGCAGAAGCATTTATACAACGGAAGCTGCAAGCACTTACTTGAGGTATGCTAAACAGCAGGGAAATGGTACAGCACACCATTGTCATTGCAAACCAATTATGTTGGGTCTCCTTACAGTTAAAAAAAAAAAGAAAAATTCATAAAAGGTTACCCGGAGTCATAATTACAAAAAAATAAATAAAATACAAGAAAGTTCTTCGATGCTCGCCCACCCGCTGACCTTCTCAACTGACGTCGTCACTCAACAACACTGAAAGGGTTGTAGCAGCACCATCCATGTTAGCTTTGTCAGCCATGTCGATGCATTTTGCTTCAATGTTTTCTGTTTAAAAACTGTTCATTTGTTACTTTTTGTGAAGTTCACTGTTGCTAATTTAGCGCTTGTAACAGAAGAAGAAAAAAACCCAACCAAGTGACAAGTTTTGTATTTCGTAAAATTATTTAGTTGGTGAACGAGAAAGTTGAAGCACCACTGTATTCTGAATCGGAAACTGAAAAAGTACAATAGCCTTCCTGGTCTTTGGCTCGCTTCAGTCATCGTTTTTTTTTTTTTTTTCCAAATGCGCCATCAGTCCAATTAAAAGTACATGTCGATGTTTCCCATCATCCTCGGTCATCCCAACCTTTCCTCATGCAAACTCTGTTGCGTTCACTTCCAACAATCCATTGCGTCATTTGGTATCCATCAAACGTCACGTTTCAATTGCGCCATCCATCACACGCTCACAATGGCCAGCGACGGCTCCTTTCTACGCAGAGATCATGGCCGCGTTAAGCTATTCTTCGAGCTCCACTCAGACATCTTTTTTTTTTTCTTTCAACCCACAAGCAAGGTCAGAGGTCGGAGGGGCTTGACCTGGTTGCTGCGCCGAGCTGTTGGTCGTCAAGTGAAACTTGTGGTTTGAAATATTCTCACAGCTGAGCACATGCACGCAGCTTGTTGCGCTTTTTCTTATATTTTATCCATCGGTCATAATAGGCCATTAAAAAAAGAAAAAAGAGAATGGATCATAAATCATCATAAATGTCTTTACAGTTTGCTGCAGATCTCACTGTACAGTATATGCAGATCCAGCGCTTTCTTCACCCCTCCCCCACACACACTTTTATGAACATTGCAAGGGATATTTTCACAAGAAAAAAATGAGTAAAAAAAAAAAATATATATATATATATATATATATATTTTTTTATAATTTTTTTCTTAGTAAATATGTATATATTTTTTTTACTAATTTTTTACTATATATATATTTTTTTAATAATTTTTTTTGTTAGTAAATATATATATAAATGTTATTTCCGAAGTGCGGTACAAGGCCACTGTCACTTGCATCCCCAGATTCCCTTTTCAAGTAGCTATCAATGACTGCACCCTGAGATGACATCATGAGAACCTGACGCCCCCCCCCCCCACACACACACACACACATACACACGCACACACAACTGTTGCTATGGTGCAGCAGCCAAAAGGCAACTGGATCCCTGTAAATCACAGCTTTGAGGGAGCAAATATATGAAAAGTCTTTTGAACACTCCCCTGCCAGCGGTCCCGTGTGGCCACCGTCTACCTCGTGACTTCTCGAACACATTAAATGACGGATCCCTCCCCAAGGCTCAACAATTCTCCTCGTGAGTTTTTTTTTTCCTTTTAAAATAAAACAGCCTTTATTAGCTCCACAAAGGGGAAATTTGCATTGCAAAAACAGAACCTTGGGACGAAAGTTAGAATTCTTCCAGATAGTTCTTAATATGAAAACATCTACATTTCTGGATGCTTAATTTAAAATAATCGAACCAAACGTTCAACTGAATCTGTGTGTGTGTGTGTGTGTGTGTGTGTGTGTGTGTGTGTGTGTGTGTGTGAGAGTGTTAGACAGTGTGTTAGCAGTGTGTTTGCTTCATTTCATCCATCCATTTTCCAACCCGCTTTATCC
>CAAKHF010011420.1:26416-42554 GCA_901007745.1 Hippocampus kuda
TGTGTGTGTGTGTGTGTGTGTGTGTGTGTGTGTGTGTGTGTGTGTGTGTGTGTGTGTGTGTGTGTGTGTGTGTGTGTCGTATGTTTGGAGACTGGCTGTATAGGCACAGTGGGGGGTCTGTTTGTTCTTTTAATGACAGCTCCATCCTCCACATATGGTGAGTGACATTTTGACCGCCAGTGTTTACTCCCCATCATTGTTCTCCCTAAATGGTCATCAAGAGAGGCCGGCGCTGGCAGGTCCGACCCACCTCCCGCTGCTTGCCTGTTCTCCTTTGCCAGCCCACAGACAAGCATAGCCTGAAAAGCGTGTTGGAGGCATGCGATAAGAAGCTCCTCCTCGACACTGCAGGCTGTCACGTTCAGTGCCGTCGCCATACTGCCAAATGGAGGCCATAACCATTCCCACAAACAAAGTCTTCAATCCCTAAAATATAGCGAAGAATGTTTCTAGCATGCGAACAGCATGTTTGTTGCAGATGAACTAATTCCAATCATCAAATTCTAAAAAAAACATCGTCAAGACTTTTCGAAAAGGACACGATGTCACTCGTAGTTCCTTCCCCAAGTTATTCCTGCATCTTACAGCCTTCTCAGTCATTTTTGTAACTGCATATCAACAGAAAGCAGTTTGACCACATTGTCTTTTCATGAGCAGTGAAAAAAAAATCCATAAAAATGTTGATGGTGGATTCCAAAACAAACAAACAAACCCGAACAGAATTTACAGTATTTGAACAAAAGCTGCAGGTAAACGTGAGGGGAAATGCAACTAAGCGAATGCGATATAGCAAAAGGTCAAACTGAAATGAGCTAGCTAAACAATTCAGGAACAGGACAAAAGTGGACGGAGAGACGTGGAAGGATGACAGCTGGTACAAACTAAAACTCAAAACTAAAAACTTAGTTTAGTAGAAGCAGCACAGAATGAGAAATAGAAATTCATGGGAGTACTTCAAAGCTAACACTCTGATGAAAAGTACTGTATTTACTGGCAGGACAAGAAGACTGCGAAACAAACACAAGGGCAGCCAAACGCTGTGGCGATGGTAGTAAGCAAACAACAATAACCCCGCATCTTCCTTCAGTCTCTCCCGCATCTAAATACCCTGCCGATGTCATTCAGCAGCAGGTACGATGCAGGAAACTCCTTGGAAAGTGCAACAGGGAAAAAAAAATAAAATAAATCCCAACAAAAATAAAATTAGGACAAGAGCAAAATATTATTCTCATGAAAACGTGTTCATAGACTTACCCTGACAAATGTTTGATCTGAGTTTGTAGCAAGAGTGATTAAATAAAATGTGGTGTTCAGAAAACAGGAGCTGCTAAATCATTCAATAAAATTATTGAGCTTGGCTCACACTAAAGAGCATTTATGTGATGTTGAACAACAAAGGGTCCAGTGAAGCGAGAGGCTCTGACATAACTGACATTATGGTATGTCTAACCTCTCCAATTATTGCAGTGGCAGCACGCCAGAACAAGTGTCAGCTGCTGAAACACATCAGAGGGGCTCAGAGTGTTTTCTGGGTCTTGTTTGCTTGTAAATGACTGAGCAATTCAGGGAAGCTGAATACCCAACCATGGACCCGCCTGTTCACCTGTGCGATGTTCCAAACAAGCGTTTGATGAGCAATCCTCAACTTTTTGCCACCCATCCCAGCTTTTTTGGAACGTGTTGCAGCCATGAAATTCTAAGTCAAGGATTATTTGCTAAAAAAGAAAAAAAAGGTTATCAGTCTGATCATTAAATATCTTGTATTTGTAGTTTAGTCAATAAAATATAGGGTGAACATGATTTGCAAATCATTGTATTCTATTTTTATTGATGTTTAACACAACGTCCCAACTTCATTGGAATTGGTTTTGCATTACAAGTTGCCTCATGTCCTTGTAATTAACAATCCTATTCATCAGCTATTTCCAACTGTCAGCTGTCAGGGTGCTGTGGCGCGAAAGAAACCCAATCAATAATAATGGGAGAGCTTATGCAGATTTGAAGAGATGTCTGACAGGGTTTTCCACAAGTTGCTGTGGTGAAGACAGCAAAGGGCTTGGATGGGTGTGAAAAATAACGCAGCATGCAACACATCCCCGTCTTGTCAAAATAAAATATTCAAGCCCATCTTTGGTTATGTCATCATATTTGTTGTTAATGAGTGGCAAGCACATGTGCCAAGGATGTGATGTGACATGACAAGGCACTTGCTGTCTCACAGAGATCAGTGAGGGAGCTGAATGGAATGTCAATTTCAGCCATTTTTAGCCTGTCAAATCGAGCCAGAGTGACATGAACCCAATATAGTATTATCGGTGAAGTTTGACTTAACCCGAAGTTTATTGTCAAAGTAAACATAAAACAAAGAGACTTATACGCTGTGTATTTAACAATCACATTAGTCCGTTGTGTAATGCCAGCCCATAACAATAAATGCCATAGATGGGCTCGTGAATAGCGTCCATGTGGCGGCGTTATAACGCTATAAGCAATGCGTTAAACAAAACATTGCCCGAACCTATTGTCAGATCCTGCTTACCTATCGGACTATTGGGAAAGTCCCGGCCGACTCTCCGTTCAAAGGGTTGAAACTCCCCTTCCCCCTCTCCCTGTCATGATTTGGTTTGGGACCAACAGGTGGCACTGTAGGGCTCCCCCTGCAGTCGCACACCTGTTGGTCATTATTGTAATTATTAGTTGTATAAAAGGAATCCTGCCCGAACACTCAGTGTCGGGTCATTGTTGCTGTTTGCTCTTGGCTTCTGTCATGTTTGTTTCAGTCATGTTTAGTTCATTGTTATGTTTTAGCTTCAGTCGTGTTTTAGTCACGTTTTTGTGATTGAGAGTTTTTAGTTTCTGCCATGGTGTTTGTTTGTTACTTTGGATTTGTTTTGTTTTCATGACTTTGTTTTGGATTTAGTTTTGTGTGTTTTATCAATACACTTCTTTAAATACACCCTGCTCCTCCCTCCTGCCTGCTTTTTGGGGTCCACCACCACCTTGCTACGTGACACTCCCACTCTAACACGGTCACCGGAGGGGATGGGAATTTTCGTAAGCGGATGTTATAGGGACTCGTTCTCACTACCACGCTTTTAAGAAGTCAGTCCTGCCCATTCATCCACCTTTTTTGAGTAAACTTAGTTGAAATAAGGTGAATGTAGGGCCATTTCCTTTTTTCTGTAGATATGGTGCATTTGTTAAGACTTTTTTGGGATTTTTACTGTCTTTGGTAAGACCGTAAGGATTCATTTATAATTTGATACAAAGCCGGAGTAACTACCGGTACTTAGATTCCTTAGTAACAACAACCGATGTTATGGGTGTAGCCATTCTTTCATTTGAGAGAGGGTGAGTGTGCCATAAAATAATAAAGATGACAAGAATCAATGAAATGTATATTTTTAAAAGATTTAGTAGTGAAGAAAAAATGTAAACAATAATTATCAATCAAATAAGATGGAATGTATTGAGTTGAGAATCATCAAAATATGAAAATTATTACAGCAGTTAAATAATACAACCATCAAATGATTAAGTTGTAATTGTAGAAGATTTAATAGCGCACCAATAATGCAAACAATAATCATCAATAAAATAAGATGGAGCGTATTGAGGTGATAATCATCAAAATTGAAAATGCTTCCAGCAACAAATGAAATCTACTAGCGACATATCACCATTGATTTACTGACCATTGATTTTCTTGTTTTTAACTTTGAATTTTATCGCTGCAACACACTTCGAAAAAAAAAAAAGCTGCTGGGACGGGGTCATATTTACCGCTGTGTTACATGACCTTTTCTTTTAACAACATTCAATAAATGTTGGGGAACTGAACAAAAGCTTTGTAGGCGAAATTCTTTCCCTTTCTTGCTTGGTGTACAGCTTCAAGCAGTTCAACAGTCCAAGGTCTCCGCTGTCGTATTTTCTAATACTACTACTAATATAATAGGTTATAATAATGTCAGAATTCATAATGTGCCACACATTTTCAATGGAAGACAGGTCTGGACTGCAGGCAGGCCAGTCTAGTACTTATACTCTTTTAGTACGAAGCCACATGGCTGTGACACCTGCAGAATGGGGTTTGGCATTGTCTTGCTGAAGTAAGCAGGGGTGTCCGTGAAAAAGACAGTTGGATGGCACCATATGTTTGACCAATTAGTCATCGAAGGTGATGTCAAATTCTGGAAATGTTTGTTACTTCCACCATTTAGAGCAAGGAGGGAGTATGGTCGTCTTCCAAGCATAAGCTTGGAGCAATATTTATTTCCTTACTAAGACTTTGTTTTTTCTTGGCTTTGCAGCGATTGGCGAGCCGGTGAGGCTGGAGTGGTACAATCCTCAAAGAGAGCGCATCGTGGCCTCCAAGCGCATGGCTCTGCACACAGAGACATCGCGATCCCGCCTTATCATCTACAACGCCATTGTTGAGGATGCCGGAATCTACCGCTGCCAGGCCACTGAAGCCAACGGTCGCACGGCAGAGGCCTCCGTGGTGCTGGAGATTTACCGTAAGGTCGACGCGTTGCACACATTTCTGTATTTATTGCACAGAGCGTGACATGAAGATATAATGCCCTTTAAACACGCTCGCTAATAATCACGTTGCCACTCAATAAATCTGCATTTTTTAGTGATTTGTAAACTGTTTTATGTGCATGTGTAAGATTATGTGTGTGTATGTTCTCTCTTTGAGGGATATACCACGGAGGCCAGCCTTCCTTGTTGTCCCAGCACTATTTCCCAACAAAGAAATGTAATGTTATGAGGCACAAAGGTAGAGAGGAAGTGAAGTGTTGTTCAGTATTTACAGAAACAATTTCACGGTGAGGACGGTATTGTTAAAGCTAAGTTTGAATAGGCCCTTGCATTTGTTCTGTGGAGGTGACGGAATATATGACTTTAGATTTTTGGCAAGGTTTGTGACATGTTCTAGAGAATAAAGAACATATTATAGTAGGAGGGCAGCCCGGTAGTCCAGCAGTTAGCACGTCGACTTCACAGTGCAGAGGTACCGGGTTCAATTCCGGCTCCGGCCTCCCTGCGTGGAGGTTGCATGTTCTCCCCGGGCCTACGTCAAGTCAAGTCAAGTCAAGTCAAGTGTATTTATAGAGCACTTTCAAACAGCCATCGCTGCATACAAAGTGCTGTACATGGATCAATTGAACATATATAATAAACAGTAAAACAAATCGGTAATAAAGACGGTAGAAAGCACCAAACATTAAAACCGAGAACAAATCTATGTCATGCTGAGTCGAATGCCAAAAAATACAAGTGAGTTTTGAGGAGGGTTTTGAAGATGGGCAGCGAGGAGGCTTGCCGAATGTTCAGTGGGAGGTCATTCCAGAGAGAGGGACCAGCAACAGAAAAGGCTCGATCCCCTCTAGCCTCAGTTTAGTTCTTGGCACTTCTAATAATGTCTGGTCCGCAGACCTGAGGCGCCAGGCAGGTGTGTAAGGGCGGATGAGCTCAGAGAGGTAAGGTGGCGCGAGATTATTTACGTGGGTTTTCTCCGGGTACTCCGGTTTCCTCCCACATTCCAAGAACGTGCATGGCAGGCTGATTGATCACTCTAAATTGTCCCTAGTTGTGAGTGTGGACATGCGTGGTTGTTTGTCTCTGTGTGCCCTGCGATTGGCTGGCAACCAATTCGGGGTGTCCCCCGCCTACTGCCCGAAGACAGCTGGGATGGGCTCCAGCACCCCCCGCGACCCTAGTGAGGATAACGCGGTTCGGAAGATGAATGAATGATTTGGGAGAATAATTTCTCGTGCTGAGCAATTTATCCTACTTTAATCGTGATTTAGATTTTGGCTTCCCATGATCATAAAATCATGAGAACAGAATAAAAACGCTGAATGTGCCATATAGTGCCGTGTCTATGCAAGTTCCTGACATTGTGAAAGTACCTTGAAGGCACTGTGTTTCTTGTGCAGCAAGCATGTCACATGTATGTGATATGAATTGTTTAGTGACACCACAGTTAGAGTATCGAGCTGCAGCAATCGAAGATTTTGGTATTCGTATATCCAACTAAAAATTACAATGGAATATTCAGGTATTCGGATAAAAATAAAAACATGTTTTTTTGTACTTTGTTGAAGACGCAAAAACACAAACACCTTTCAACTTAATAATAAACGGCCAACTGGTTTTCGTTTTTACATAATAAACATTTTATAATTAAGTTTAAATTGTCCATAGCAGCACACTATTTTCCTCTAGAGAAAAAGTGTGAAAATTTAGACAAGTCTCTCGCCATGAATTTCGGCCTATGAGACAAAGTTACGTCTGATACAACACTTGAGTAAGCCTGGTTTATTAAATAGTGATCAGTGGGATCGGCAACTGTGTCAGGCTTTCACCCTCAAAAGTGTGCACAGTCATTAACATGTGAGGGTCTAGCGTGGTTAGCTGGGCTAGCTGCACTAGCCAGGCTAGCAGCGCTCAAGTTAATAGACATAAATGACACTGCAATACAGTGTCAGTGTAATTAAGTCTTTTATTTTTTTCATGCCTTTAATTATTGTAATGCCCTTCAGTAGCGGAGAGAAGGATGCTCGCAGTCGCTGGTACTATTCGGCATTTTTAATAAACAAAATAAGTAATAAACACACGCATTCAAAGGAGTTGCTGTTAGCCACAACTCACGCCCATGCGCTCCTCACTCAGACTAACTACCGGAGCCAATATCCCCTCCACCTGGCTCCTCCCCTCTCTCTGACGTCACACAAATACAAGAAACAGATATTACACTATTGAAGGTTATTGCAGGACAACGTTGTTGTTGTCAACCGTAGCAACGGTTTGTGACGGAAATAAAACATGCCGCAAACACGGTCTGGAAGTCAGCCATTTCACTGTGTCACGTTGCCGGTGTTACAACTTCAAATTAAAATTTTCCTGGCCATTGATGACCACATATTTTTGGTAAGCAAGGGTTATTTTATTAGACATGATTCATTTTAAAAACATCCTAGCGCTAGTGCTAAAATCAAACTCAACCCCATTGACATGCTAATCGAAAATTAGCATACATTTCCAGGAATTATATCCATTCAAATAACCAATCACCAAACACAAACACACCTGTAAAATAAGACTACCTGTACTCAAAGGCACAAAACCTTCCCAATCTGTGAAAGATACGTTACATTAATTGAGCTCAAGCACAACTTCTTGTACGCTCATTTTCTCATTGTAAAGCATACAGAGTAGGAACAGCTGGTATTTTTATTTTATTTTTTTTTGTACCAACACACATTTCCAGCTGAAATGGTATGAGGTCCCATGTTAGCCCAGTAAGTCCCAAGTCTTGTGAAAATTTAAATTGAAGAACAAAATAAGATAAAATAAATATGAAGCACTTCTTCACGGTTCGTATGTTTGCAAAGATGCAAGGTAGCAAAGATGTGGCTGCATCAGAATGAAAACGCTCGAGGCTTGAATATCACATGATAAGTGATGATTTACAAGGAACCATTTGCATTTGACAAAAAGAATTGAGTATTAAAGAGCAACGTGTTCAAGATGCAAAGATGAAAGGGCTTCATGCTATCATGACAGTTTCAAAAAGTTGTTTGTTTTGTAGTTATATAAATATTCATTTTTGAGATCAATGAAAAATCGTTTTTATTAATTGTGGTTTGGATATCAATCAAAATAATCGTGCCACACTGAAAAAGGTACACTGAAGCCGCTTGGTGGGGTTCTTTTTTTTTTTTTGGATTGCGGATTCTAATTTCTGTTTTTCAAGAGGTTTTTTTTCCCTCTGATTTGAAATACTGTACAAAGTATTTGTAAAACGTTTTCATGTGTGAGTTATTTGAGAGCAACTGATGCAATTACATTTTATTTCCATGTGCTGAAAAGAAAATGTATCGTTGTTAATTGTGACAGATGTTAATTGTAAGATTATGGCAGATCAGGGGGAAGATATGATGTTCCAGCTATTGAAACAATGATGTTTTTTCAATATTTGGGAAATTCTAAAGATGAACAGGGTCAATTTTGAACAAAATACCACAAAGAAACGTGGGGTATGACATCAGTTACTGCTTACCTAATATACTACACGACCCTAATATTGTGTCGCCATAGATGCATGTTAACATGGTTAACAATTCATTTTAACCTATATTACACTCAAATACACACGTTTGCAACTTAACCCTTGTGCGCCAAAACATCCCATAAAAGGACTGTTGACGTACAAACTAAAATTATGTCATGATCTATTAACATGTTGAAGGCGCTAACTTGTCCATATTGAATAGTCCGAATTCAATGCTTTTGTTTTTTACTTATATGCAGATGATAGTTACTTATACCCATAGCACAATACTGCTTATTATTGCTTTGATGTCCATAGAGTGCACCAACCTCAATAAGTAAATTGAGACTATATATGTATGGATAGGTCTGACGCCACTGAACATTTTGAGTGGTCGCAAGAAAAAAAAGGATTTAGAAATGACTTTGATATTACACTTTAAAGCCACCGTTCCATTATGGGGCTTTTTTCCTATGTGTCGTTAAAAAAAAATCAACGCACAAGGGTTAATACATGCTCACCTTTTTCATCCTCTTTCCATAAACTGTTTGAGGAGACAGCACAGCCTCAATCTCACCTGCCGCTGCCAGCTCCTAAAAAAACATGGTTTCCATAGCAACCAACCTTCAATCGCTCCAGCCCTCAGCGTACACCTACATGAAAGTCTACCTGAAGCCTCAGCCACTGAGCCAGCCAAAGACCCCTCAGGCAACAGGCCAGCCCGGACACGACTCAGTGTTTGACATGAAATTCATTGCCGCTATGAAGAAAAGTGACAACTTCCTGTCATCGGGATCTGACAACTCCATGACAGCTGCTTCTAATCATTCTGCCTTGACTGGCACCTGCATCCGGGAAAGAAACATGGCCTGGCACAACCCACACAGCGGTGCAGACAGCTTGAGTTGTGTTATTGTTGGCGACTATTAAAAGGGGCTACTGTAAACAAAGTGGGTCAATGACAACAGGATTGAATCAGTTGAGAAAAGCAATTGCTGTTCATGCTCTCAGACTGATTTGCAGACCAACACCCAAATTGACGTCGCTGGATAACCGAAGTTTCTCACCTCTCGTGTCGTGTATGTGTGCGGCATACTGCTGCTAAGGGAAAGGATGTCTCCCCCTCTGCGGCTCCGCTCGACTAGAGGATGGGGAAGCAAACAAAAGGAATGAGCCTTTGAGCCCTACACAGCAGCACAAGCAGCAAATAAGAGGAAGAACATGAGAGATAAATCATAAGAAAGCACTGGAATGAATGACAAATACGTGCGGTGGCTTGAAGTTAACGACAGTAGTGACATGCCAGACACGTGCGCAGGCGGATGGTGCAGTCGGTGGGAAAGCAGCTTGACATAAATCAAGCAGCAAAATGCTAATGCGGTAGCCTGTTAATGGAGAAGACTGATACGGGAGCATTGCTTGATTAATGTGTGGCTTACAAATGCCACTCACAGGTGATAGCAGATGGTTGCCTGCCAGTGTGAAGAAGAGCAAGTCTTGGATAGGGCTGTCACTATAGATTTTTTTTTAATCGATTATTCCATCGAATAATCTGATGGATTTGCACCTTTTGTGTTATATGCCAATTCCCAGCCACCACCGGTCAGAAACCTGGGGGAAAAAATGCGTTGGTTGTGTCAGGAAGGGCATCATGTTAAAAACTGCACCAAATATATCATTGTTGTGGCGAACCCTGACATGTAAAAGTGCATTACTTGACTGTAATATCAATTTTCCAACAGTGGGTGCTAACTAACTATGAAACGGTCCTGAACATTTTTTTTTTTTAATGCTCCTTGAGTACTGTATACGTAATCGCGTTGTATGTATGGAAACGTCTCTGTGGATGTCGATGGTGCCTGCGAAGCTTCAGGGCAAAAATTGTGTGTCAATATATTTTTGCTTGGCTCCCCCAGGTTGCTTCTTGCTTGGCTCTCGACGAAGGCGGACGCTTTTGCTTTCTCGTCCTGTCCCCCGCCCCACCCCCACCTTTCCCTGCTCGCCACTCAGTCCTTGTGCTGTCTTTGTCTGACTTTTCCTAGCCTCCTGTCGTACTTTCATCCTAAAAACAATCATGAATTGGTTGGCTGGTCTCTCGATGCCATCGACAAAATTTTCTCGATGAGAAGAGCAGGCAGTGGGGAGCCTACTTGCCCCTCGGGGACTTTCGCTGCTGGGTACACCCTCCTTGGAGGAAGCGGAGAATGGTGTGCCTGTCAACACTGTCCGTTGAGGATGTGGATGACATCTACATTTTCGGCCCTCCGATAACAGGTATGCTGCTGTTTGGTGTTAGCAGTTCCCTGATCTATCGCAAAATTCAACCGACGGGAGCGGCTCGATTGGAAGTGAGGAGGCTGCCGGTCTAAGGATGGTATAGTGCGGATGTCCAACACTCAGACTCAGACTGTGCTCAACCACAAACTGTTGCAGTTTTGGAGCGTCTCTGCAAGATGGTCAAGAACTTGGAGAAACTGGAATCTGTCCTCAAATATTGACTGAAACCACGGATTTGACTGATCGACGCCATTAAAGAGACACTAGCCACGGCTGTCTTAAATTCTTGGGCAGCCTGCGACCAAAACAACATCTGCTATCTTGACCTTCCCCTGATGAAAATATGCTCAGAAGCTAGGCCCCCACCTTCTCCCCCTCCCCCATACATTCCCTTGTTATCACCGTCTTCATTGTTTTTGTCTTGTGACCTGTTGTAACTGTCATATGCTTGTGCAGGAGTTTTTTTTTGCCTAACTCAAATTATCCTCAAAAGAGGATAGTTTGAGCGTGTTTTTTTTCTCCCCCTCTCCCTCCCTTGTGGTCTCTTTCTGACTTCCGGGTTGAGTGAACGCTGGCGCGTTTTGGCTGCCGCTGCTCAACCCGTATTGTATTGTTTTGTGTTTTTTGTTATTGTAAAGTGTCCTTGGGTGTCTTGAAAGGCGCTTATAAATAAAATGTATTATTATTATTATTATTATTATTATTATTATTATTATTATTATTATTTTGTGGTCGACTTGTCACTTAGTCACTTTTTTTTTATTTTATTGATTTATTTTTTTAATCCCCAGTCCAAGTCTTGGCTCACCAGACTAGTGATTTAAGTGTTTCCAAGCCTTAAAATGTTGTACGGTACTGTAAGTAGGCATACACTGCAATTGACAGTGTGCTTGAAGAATGAAGCGTCCTCCTGACATTTTTTTTTCAATTTTGGTTCACAATTTCAGTCAAAATGGAATGAGCTTGTTTTTAATTTTGGTGAGTGGAAAAGCACACATCAACACAAAGTATCAAAGTGTCAAGGATGAAGACTTAATTAAGGTCGAATGGCAACTGCCAAACCGGATCCCTAATTTATAAATCAATTGCTCCAAGAAGTCTGCCCAAATAATTTTATCCAAAATCTATTTATTTGAGCTTTTCAATGAGTCACAATGTGTGCACACTTGACCCTTTTTTTTTTAAATGTCGTCTTTGTTTGTACAATGAACCTAATATTTGACTCCATGTTGAATGTTGATGAAAAAACAATCTTGTTTGATCTTGCAGAAAAGCTGACTTTTCGAGACATTCAGTCGCCGCAGGAGTTCCGCTATGGTGACACCGCGGAGGTGGTTTGTGATGTCATTAGTTCGCCGGTGCCGGAGGTCGTGTGGTCCTACCAGGGCAGGGAGATCATTGAGGAGCACCACAGTAAGTAAAAATAAATGTGATCTTGCAGAGAAGCTGACATTTTGGGACAGTCACTCACCACAGTTTTTGCGTTGTGGCATAACTCCGAACAGTTCTTTATGTTCAGTGGAAACACAACTACATTTGGATGATAATTAAGCCTTTTATGCACCTTGTAACCTGATAACATGATAAGGTGTCCACTGTCGTAACCGCAGTCGGGGTTAATTTGACATCCGAACAATTACTTTCCCCAAATTACTGTAGTTCCGATTTTTCCAGATGATGAAATTTGTGCTCACCGAAAAGATGCGTGAATATGACAAAGTTGTCTCTGAAATATTATTTCCCGTGTCTGTACTGACAAGTTATGGGTTAAGGGAGTCAGAAAGAAAATTAACATTTAAAGCGGAATTAACAGAATGGACTGAAGAAAAGATATGATTGGTCTTATGCATGTGGAAAATTTAGTCCCCCTGTTAGTAAAAAATAAATTAAATAAATATAGTACTTCTTTACTAGAGATTGTTCATGTCTCTGATTTGTTCAGATTTGAAATATTTTCACTTGGGAAATAGGATTACGGCAATCCTCTGTCAAACTATTACCGTCATTAAACCTTGATCGTGTTGTCGAGGCAAAACCAGTTCATCTTTACTATCTCTGAAATATTTTGTGATGGCATCACGTGTCAAGTGTGAAAGAGGTGATCACCAAGTTTTCATGAGACCTCAGAAGTGTAGTTTTCAAACTCTGAATTGTACAATTGCAGCCTTGATTTTGGAGGTTGCTCTCAAAATGCAGTCTGACTTTTTTTTTAGAGCATTTTATAAAGAAATGCGATAGCGTTGCCGCCACAATGGAAGTGTTTATCAGGTGACGTTATCAGGTGAACGTGTGCAAAAGAAGATTGACAGCGAGAGGAGCGTGGCAATTTTCTTTTGCAATTTTCATACACATGCTTATCAGGCTTTTCTTGTTTGTCTGTTTCTTTGCTTGTCCCCCCCCCCCCCTTGTGCGGTGCAGGCCGGCTCAAAGTGCTGACAAACAACAGCCTGCAGATCCACCATGTGACCAAAGCAGACGAGGGCGTGTACCGCTGCGAGGCCAGCGTGGAGGCTCGCGGTGAGATCGACTTTGTGGATATCGCTGTCGTGGTCAACGGTGAGTTCGATCAATGTCAAGACTACCAGATATGTCCGCACAAAGAGAACAGAAATGGTCCAAGTGCTCGTCTCCTGGCGTTTTTGTTTTGTTTTTTGTTTTTGTTTTTATTCCATGGTGCCTTGTGGCCATCTAAAAGAAAAAAAAAATCAACTAATTTGGATTCTGTCTGTGTCTTCCCACCTCATGTAGTATCAGGCCCCCCAAAAAGCACGAATAGTGTTCGATATTGCTCAGAACTTAGACTTGGAAAAGCTTGCGCATTGATTTGCGACACATGGCTGCAACAATCGCAGTGTTTGACTGAGACAAAATTGATTGTGCGTTGGGCGAGGTTTTAAAAAAACGTCACTTTGCTTCCGTTCCACCGGCACTTTATTGTAAGCATGTGTTGAAAATGGTTGGTGGGGCGGAAACTCAGAATATCCAAATGTTGCCAGTTTCACACTTTTTCTACACCATAGAACTGTCCTCACATGGTGTCTTATTTTCTATGCATTTATTAACCAACATTGAAAATGGCTTAAGAACAATTCTATGAACTCTCTTGGACACTTCAACTAACTGAAAATTGTTGTCAAACTGATTTTTAGACAATATCTAGTGAAAGTAGTAGGTGAGAGACTTTTAAAAAGTAAGCCTGTTCTGTAGAAAGTGGATTCGTGTAATGCTTTGGTGAAGAAGTTCAGTTGCAGATTTTTGTTTCCGCAATTACACTGTTTAAGTCAGCTCAGCGTTTATTTATTGCATCGCTCGTAGGTCTCAGACTTTTGAAAGAGCATTTGAGAAGATGACGTAAACACAATTGCTTGCTATTTTGCTCATGTCTTTGTGTGGTGTTGGGGGTCGACGCAAGCACAGCCTTTGATGTGGATGGCTGGTGCTCTTTATTGTATTCTCCCTTTATAATCATTCATTCATTCATTCATTCATTTTCCGATCCTCTTTATCCTCACAAGGGTCGCGGGGGGTGCTGGAGCCTATCCCAGCTGTCTCCGGGTAGTAGGTGGGGGACACCCTGAACCGGTTGCCAGCCAATCGCAGGGCACACAGAGACCAACAACCATCCGCGCTCACACTCACACCTAGGAACAATTTGGAGTGTTCAATCTGCCTGTTTTTGGACTGTGGGAGGAAACCGGAGTACCCGTAGAAAACCCACACAGGCCCGGAGAAAACATGCAAACTCCACACAGGGAGGCCGGAGCTGGAATTGAACCCGGTACCTATGTACTGTGAGGTCGATGTGCTAACCACTGGATCACCGGGCCGCCCCTTTATAATCAAGGTAATGTAAATGGGCAACTTTGGCCTTTGCTAAAGTTGGGTTTTTCTCCCAAAGTCAAGGCATAACGAAAACCCATAATTTCACACATACAGTACATAATGTGTATTTTTCAGAAATGAACAGGATCCCGTGAATTTGTAAAAAAAAAAAAAGAAGGAAAAAAACAGTCTTTAGCTCCCTTGTTATGTGTGCAAAAATAGCCCCATGAAAATAAACAATCGAGTACAGCTCTATGGGGAACTGCAGCCTGGCCATGACTGTACACAAGCAGCTCGAGATAGATCGGATGGCCGGGAGGCTCAGGTACATTAAGCAGTTTTATCAATCAGCTGTGAACGCTGCTGCTGGTTGTCATCAAATAAACAAAGACATAGAAGGGTGGGTGGGAAAAAAAGGAATAGTCTTGTCTGTAGACCCCAGGACGAGTTAGGGAGAGGAATGAGGACCACAGATCCACAGCTATTGGCTAGCCTCCCTACATTGGGATCAAAATTGTTTTTTAAATAAATATTCTTTCGACGGGAAGTCAAGTACAAATCCAAAAACAAGTGGTACCTGTTTTTCTACTTGGATTTTCCTCAATGTATCTCCTTGTACTGCTTGATCTGTGTGGTAAAATTGTGGAGTGAACGCCGCCTGAACCTCAAGCATGTGGCCTATTCACACTTCCATTTGGCTTATAGCAACACTCCGACATGCTGTTTTGTCGATGCTGTGCCGTTGGAAGTGTCAGTTTTGACTACTTCAGCACCATGTTAA
Organism: Hippocampus kuda; assembly: GCA_901007745.1. Taxonomy (NCBI): domain Eukaryota; kingdom Metazoa; phylum Chordata; class Actinopteri; order Syngnathiformes; family Syngnathidae; genus Hippocampus; species Hippocampus kuda. The sequence goes on from CAAKHF010011420.1 coordinate 41,359, forward strand.
CAGACATTGCTGGACCCAGTCATGCGCAATAAGACTAAAATCGGGGCGGAAGCCGCTTACAGTGTACTTTTCTCCTTCCATTAGGAGTTATAAATATTCATCCCTCTGTTGATAATAATCCTGTTTTTTTTTTCTGAACATAGAAATACAGCAAACATGGTTGCAATGGGTGAGCCATTGGCGCTGCTAGTCTCCAGTGGATCACTGATGATAGGGGGGCGTGGGAGGGGGTTGTCTTGACGAGGAGGGTAAATCAACCATCAAAGGCTGCACAACAGCCCGGGAAGGAATCGCACAGAAAAGCTGCAATAAGCCTTTCATCCACTGCATTAAATAGAGGAATAGGCTAAAACATGTCTCAGATGAAATTTCATCTGTGCTGTATGTTTCACATACAGTACATTTGACAATAAAGTTGATCCAATCCAATCCAATCCGATTCATCAAGGGATTTGTTGAGGCAAGTTCCTCCCATCAGCGATTGTTCATTCCAGGCTTAGAAGCTCATTGATCGTCTGATTGATAGCTCATTGATGGTCTGACCTATCTCTCTCTCTCTTTATATATATATATATATATATATATATATATATATATATATATATATATATATATATATATATATATATATATATATATATATATATATATATATATATATAAGAGCTGGGGCGGCCCGGTAGTCCAGTGGTTAGCACGTCGACTTCACAGTGCAGAGGTACCGGGTTCGATTCCAGCTCCATCCTCCCTGTGTGGAGTTTGCATGTTCTCCCCGGGCCTGCGTGGGTTTTCTCCGGGTGCTCCGGTTTCCTCCCACATTCCAAAAAACATGCATGGCAGGCACATTGAACACTCTAAATTGTCCCTAGGTGTGAGTGTGAGCGTGCATGGTTGTTTGTCTCTGTGTGCCCTGCGATTGGCTGGCAACCAATTCAGGGTGTCCCCCGCCTCCTGCCCGAAGACAGCTGGGATAGGCTCCAGCACCCCCCGCGACCCTAGTGAGGATAAAGCGGTTCGGAAGACGGAAGATATTAGAGCTGTCAAACGATTAAAATATTTAATTTAATTAAAAATGCAACTGTCATAATTAACTCAAATGAACTAAAAAATTAATCTTGATCACTCACGCATTTTTTATCGTTTCTGAATTTCCTTTTATATTTTTTGTCCTATTTTTCTCCATTTTAATGCTCTCA
>CAAKHF010011423.1:0-12329 GCA_901007745.1 Hippocampus kuda
ATTTTTTTGATTCTACGGCAAAAACGTAAGTCACAATTCACGATAAACGAGATCATGTACTCTGAATGATCAATGCAAACAGTGAAGTTCATTCTTTGAGCGTCTCATTACTCCTTTCAGGGATTTTAGCGTAAAGCACACACTGAAAACAGTGTTTTCAACGAAAAAAATAACAGGTTGCAAACATCAGTGGCAACATATGATGGCTGCCCTCTGGCTTCAGCCGCGAGGGAAGTCCATTCATATATAAGTCCATGCCTCAGACACACCCACAATGTGTAACCTGGGAATCCGGGCACAGCTCCTGAAGAGGCTGAATTCTGAGGAAACGGATTTCTGAAAGTGTCGGACTGCAGTTTCCTGAGACATGGGAAATGCATTAAGATCAATTGGCAAAATAGGTCACACTTCAAATGTGAAATCAACATGCTGATGGTCGCCAGTGACATGTGTGTGGGTCATCTACAGGCTACTTTGACAGAGCATGTGTTTTTATATATAAGTTAGAGGTTATATGCACGTTCACATTAATGGTGGAAAAAATTTTAAAAAGAATTTGTCTTACAAAATCCTGGCATTTGAACTGGGGTGCATATCACAGTAATAACACTATTACAAAAATAACCATTTAATCACAATAATAATGGTAAGACGGCCCACTAGCTGTCTGTCAAATTTGACAATATGATGGAGTGAACACTACCTGCTTTCAGCATGCTACTTAAATATAATTAAAGGGGAAAAAAGGAAAAACACCTGAAACTCGTTCAAGCAGCAACATTTTGTGTGTGTGTGTGTGTGTGTGTGTGTGTGTGTGTGTGTGTGTGTGTGTGTGTGTGTGTGTGTGTGTGTGTGTGTGTGTGTGTGTGGTAGTCATCTGTGAGCACAATGTGTCAAGGGAGGAAGAACTAAAACTGCACCAACTGTTTGATTTATGGAGTTGTTGGATATTTTAATTACAGGATAACTATTGATTTTGTTATTTATGTATTTCGTCGTGTGTTTTACAGCTGTGGTTGCTGCGTAGTGCAGCTGTATAAATAATGTTCAGTGTTTATTTTTTTCTTATTTTTTTTAAGTAAGTAAACGCAAATTTACTGGAGCTAAGGATCGAACTGACACCTTAAAAACGGCCACCCTCACGGATAAAAAAAACCACAAGTACTGACAACTCCACAAAACAATCTTGGTGCAATCGTTTCAGATGTCAGAGGGAAACGAATTTATTTTACACATGAATAACAACTATTTCTTCTGCTCATCTAAATGCATCCTCAAATGAAACAAGTATTATTTTATTATACAATTTAATTTTCATGACCTAATTTTTGCACCTTTCATGGTGACTCAGCTGAGCAGGAGAGTGGCGCCATAGCGCCCTCTATTGATGAGTCATTGCTCATGTCAAATGCAACTCAAGATACAATTAAGTAATTAAAGAAATTTTTTTAAATTAACAGTCCTTTTTATGCTTGGGGCCAGTTTGACTCCATTCAATGTATCAGTCAAAAAATAATAGATGACTTTTTTTTTTGCTCCATATTACATGGTTTTTCTTTTTTTTTTGACGGGGGCAACCGATTAAGCATAAAATTATCATGAAGCTATTTTTCTCGATGTCCTGAACACATATTGATGTTGTCAGCAAATTTCAGATTATTTTGAATTTTTTTTTACATTGACATTAATTTTAATTTAAAAGTTTGACCTGATGGTAGCACTAGAGGACAGGTCAACAATACATTTTATGACCAAGGGGATATTTGTGCGTGCAACATACATATTATGCAAGTGCCTGACACAAAAACCTGGACAAAAAAAATAATGTACATCATTTTCTGGTGCCAAATATCCCTGGGGTCAAATTTTTTGTAATATTTGAGGATAATAGGAGGGTTATGTCTATACAAGCCACTAGTTTTGATTTACAGTACTTGTACTTTCATAGTTCTTCCTTTTCAGGATGATATGCAGGTTCTCAAATGTGGTTGAGGTCATTGATGATAGCGGATGTGTCTTTTTTCCGTTTGACACGAAAGTGGACCATCCAACCATCCTAAGTAGGTGTTCATCAATGACAAGAAGTCCTGAAAAATCGTCTTTGGTATTATGAACCCATGGCAAAACTTTTTCTTTGTGAGATGTGTTAGGGGTTGCCGAAAGACAGATTTATGCACGAGGATCCTGCATGGAGAATTTCTTGGGACTCGAGAGAAACCAGCAGTTTCTCCTCAGTGGCTTGTAACAGCTGCGCGCTCAGCATGATGGATTTGCCTGACAGAAACTTTCCTTAATACATCTACAGACAATAAATCTTTTATTTCAAAATTATGTATCAGAACTATGACTTCATAAACAAGTATCACACAACTTTCTTAACTAATTTTCCTTTTGTTTTAGGCTCAGTGGGGGGTGGGGTGATGAAATCTGTTAGACATTGATATTACATCAATTGACAAGAATGGGTGTGCCCTAACTCTGGTGGATGTGAGGGGCTTTTGCCACCTTCACCCCCCATATTTATGCATATGGTATAAAAACACTGCCCTGTGATTGGCTGGAAACCGGTTCAGGGTGTCCCCGGCCTACTGCCCGAAGACAGCTGGGACAGGCCCCAGCACCCCCGCGACCCTTGTGAGGATAAGCGGATCGGAAAATGGATGGATGGTATAAAAACACTTCTCCCATTGTGGATATATACTGTCTGTGCTCTTGCCACGCGAAAAAGTTTTGCCATTGCCTTGTATTCGGCTGAACTCTTTTGTTCAATATTCTTTGTTCAAATTGAGTTAAAACTATTCTACACTGAACATACTTGTTGTGCTTACCCGCTTTTATTGGCGGAAAAAAAAGAGAGAACTGCTTCAGTCATGAAAATCAGCAGATAGCAACAACCCACCTACCTCTTAACACCCACAGAGGGGAAAAAAATCCTGTAGCCGCGCCTCTTGAATTAGCAAGCCATTTCATCATGTGGCAGCGAGGCAGGCACGCCGGACGCCAGCCACCACGCAGACGTTTATGTGAATCGCTATTCGACCACAAGATGACGCCATGGAATAACATTTCGCAAATGCTCAACCCTGCCGCAGTGCATCTGCAGGATGCAATTTCACATCCTCCACAGCTGGGGAGATGCGAGCATATTCTTTGACAGCAGGGCAGTCCTGTTTTAAAACGATGTCCTTGGTGGGCTTGTATAAATGTATTTTGTTGTTGTTGTGCAGTATAGTATTAAAGTGCTCATGTATTGCAGAGGGGCTTCATCGTTCGGAGTTGGACTCGGACTGGAAGCAGGGGGGTCACATTCTGCAACATCGAAATGTTTGATGACATTCGTTTTCTGTTCACAACTAATACAAAAGTACCAAAACATGAGATTGCACTACCAGAAATTAATGTCTCTCCCTCTCTGTCTGTTTGTCTGTCTCTCTCTCTCGTTGTCTCTCTCTTTATTGGTAATGTAATGTGAAAGCATTAGATATTGAATTCTTTAGTTTTTGTATTTCTATTCAATATACGAAATTGGCTGGCAACCAGTTCAGAGTTTAACCCGCCTAACGCCTGAGGACAGCTGGGATAGGTTCCATCATGCCTGCAACCCTTGTGAAGGTGGGCCCTTCGGATATCCATCCATCGATCCATTTTCTAATCCGTTTACCCTCACCAGGGTCGCAGGCGTGCTGGAACCTATCCCAGCTGTCTTCGGGGAGTAGGTGTGGTACCTGCTGAACTGGTTGCCAGACAATCACAGGACACACATAGACGAGGGACAATTTGGAGGACAATTTTGAGTGTTCCACTTACATGCCATGCATGTTTTTGGAATGTGGGAGAAAACCGGGGTACCCGAAGAAAACCCACACAGGCACGGGAAGAACATGCAAACTCCACACAGGAAGGCTGGAGCTGGAATCGAACCCTGCACCTCTGTACTGTGAGGCGGACATTCTAATCAGTTGATCACTGTGCCGCCACATTTCAGATAATGGTTGGATATTCACCATTACAACAATATTAATATTAGTGAGGATGGTACCACTCTGATGGATGGAACCCAAAGCTAAAGTTTTTGTGATTAAAAAAAATACAAATAATCATAAAAGGAAAAACAAACTGGGTGATTAAAATCACCAAACAGCATGTACAACAATTCTTAATGTTGATGTCAAAGCTAAAACTTGATGCTTTCGAACTAGCACAATACCTGAGACACGTTGGCCAGAGGTCATGTTATTTTTTGGGATCAAGTATCAACTTTAATGATAAATAAAAAATATAAACATCATACAGGACCGTGCTTCTTTGTTATCAAGGCTTTTAACAGCTTCAGTAAGTTTGTAACTGTGTTCTTCAACGTCGCATGTCATCTAAGCCCTTTTGTTCAACGCAGCAAAAATGGCTGAACAACAATGTGACTTATGCAAAGCTAAAACTTTGCATCACTTGCAAACCTCAAAGGAGCTGAGGAATGGAGGGATTATCTTGGAGAAATTATTTTTCGGAGCCATCGTGCTGTATTTTGGGCACGTTGCAAAGAGGATCGATCACTTTGTAATCATCACGCAGGTTCCCTCAACAGACCTCGTATTCTGACAGTAATATTTTACTCCTTCACATCACCATCACATTTGGAAACACTAGCATGACTAGTCAATATAGCAATTGTACCAAGTAACAACGGTATCTGTATTTAGATGTACCTGTATACGGTCTATCTTAGCAACTTTCATAAAACACAGTTAGTTCACAGTCCTGATTAGCGGATTAACAATCCGACACTTTTTGTTTCACAATAATAGTAAGTGAAGACATTGAAGGATCGACTTGATGTCCTAATGAATGCTTGTGTGCCACAAAATTCCAACATATTGCATGCTACCTATCGGAGCTAAGCTCTACCCACTGTTTATTTTCAGGGGAACAGTGAGCCAATCAGAACAAAGCTTATTGACATAGCCAATATTAATGATAAATCCAACCGTCTGGCAGGTGCTTTTGACCAACTAGAATAGCTTGAAAAGGGGCACCCTGGAATTTTCTAATGATTAAATCAAAGATATTCAAAATAAAATTAATTGTGGCGTGGAACCTTCAAGTCAATGGAAAACCGCATAACTTTGGAATAGGCCTATGTTGTGTGTACTTGACCCATTATACGTTGACGCAAGAAATAACGCCTTTAGTGAAAGCTTTCCAAAATTTGTATAAATAATGGATGGTGCTGTGACAGCTTCATAATTTGGTGTTAAATGACTTGACACATTTAGCTCTCTCTTTGTGAACATTAATGGGCTGTGGCCTCTTAAGCAATTTTACACATTTCCATGACACATGAGCTGAAGTACATAATTCCATGAGTGTATTCATGACATGTGACCATATTCTGTTGAAAAAAAAAAACTGTGTCAGACTAATAAAGGATTATGTTGCTACTTTTGGAATATTAACCCTTTGACGATCACTGAAATACTTGCTAAAACGTAAAAAATTGTAACCAGTCCACGATGTAGAAGAGGAGTGCTAATTTGAGTTATTTTCTAATAATATTTGATAATATTGAGTTACTTTAACCCTTTAATGCCTGACCCATCAAGGAATAGCCAGAAAATCTGATATTTGGTTATAAGGGTTAACCCTTATAACAAATCAACTAAAATATTTTTGTCATATTATTTTGTTTTAGATATTTGTTGTATCACATTTATAAGCATTATGTACTGTAGATTACATCAAAAATGGAAAATTTGGGGAAAATCATATTTTAAACCTGCTTTATCAGATTTGATACAGATGATTTAATGTACTATAAAGAATGAGTTACATAATGAAACTGCATGTATCAAATATGATACGAATGGCATTATAAGGTTAAGGGTGGCCCGGTGCTCCAGTGGTTAGCGTGTCAACCTCAGAGGTCATGGGTTCAATTCCAGCTCCGGCCTCCCTGTGTGAAGTTTGTATGTTCTCCCAAGGCTTGCGTGGGTTTTCTCTGGGTACTCCGGTTTCCTCCCACATTCCAAAAACATACACGGCAGGCTGATTGAATGCTCTAAATTGTCCCGAGGTGTGTGTGTGAGCGTGGATGGTTGTTCGTCTCTGTGTGCCCTGCGATTGGCTGGCAACCGGTTCAGGGTGTCCCAGGCCTACTGCTCTATGACGGCTGGGATAGGCTCCAGCATCCCCCGCAACCCTTGTGAGGATTAAGCGGATCAGAAAATGGATTGATGGAGTTACTTGAAGATGATGAGTTCAGAGATAGAGCTACTGCATTCCTGGTTCCACTCATACATGTCCAAAAGAACAAAGTTGAACACATACCTGCAGATCTACTGAGCTCCAGTCAACCAAGGTGTGCGACAATGCGCCATACTTTCTCCCCTCCACTTTGCAACTTATATGCACTGCCTTGGAATGCCCTTTCACTTATATGAACAATACCCAGCTCTAAACCAGCACACACACACAACCACTCAGCCCCTTTACCGGCTCCTTATCAAGTTGTGCACATTTTCTCAACCTACAAATCCCATCATTCCGTCGCCCCACCGTACATTAACTGACATCCTCTATCCTGACAGCTATGGCCATCTGATACGTCCGTCTCTCCATCCCAAACACCAAACTTCATCCCAAACAGAGATGTCTGTGACTAAGACTGTCACCCCCACATCTACCTTTGCTCCCCAAGCTGTGCAATTGGCACCAACAAATACAATGATGGCGAGATAGTATAAGTAAATCTATCACAAAGGGCTGCTGACAGGTCAAAATGCGGTGCAAACAGTCCCGGTAACAAACTTTTGGTGCATATAAACTGAGTAAAAGGTCTCATATACTTTGCTGTAGTTGTCACTTTGGCTTCTGTTGCTCAGCTTTACACAATAAGCCACAACACTCTTATCAGGTGTGGTACAAACTCTTATCCAGCTTGTCTTTCACCCACACACAAAGTCATGCATAAGTTTTCCATATCTGCTTTCCACTCCGCCTGTCTGTGCGATCACATTTGACTGGCACCGTTTACCCGCCATTGAGAGCCTTTCGTGAAGGGAGTGCTGAGTGATCCCTGATCTACCTTGAGATCTGGACTTATCGCCCATGACAACAATATAATTGGGCTGAAATTTCAAGCATGATCCAATCCATTTTTTTTTAAACACATATTGTTGCGATAACACTGTGCTGCAGACATCATAATCTCCTTTCTCCACCACACTGCAGAAGAGCTCCTGACTTCGAGGCAATATTGGACTAGAGATTGAAAATCCTAGAATGAATACTTGGACAAACCAAATGAATTTGTACATGCTTAATAAGCACACATATTGAGACAGGGCTCTTTATTATCAGTTAATCAATATAGGGTTTAGTAAGACATATTAATTTCCACTATAACTAATTCTGACTCTGACTTTGATTGATATTAGTTTCCAGTTCCTTCAACAAGATAAGGTTGAGTGTCCTCATGTTTTTGCACATATCATGCAAGAGTCGCTGCAAGATCCACGTCTATATTTTTGGCTGTTCCTTCCCTCACACATCTTTTAAAAATGTTCTGTGTCAGTGTGCTATTCTGTCAGAGGTTATTTTAGTTCAATGGCTGTAACCTGGCAGATTCTGCTCGCTACATCTCTCTGCCATTCTGCTTGCCTGCACTCTTTTCTGTCTGACCTCAGAGATCTCACTGAGCATCCATGATGAGTCATAGCTCAGTCTGAAGCCTCTGCATCACAGTAGGGAGTCAGGAATACTAAGCAGCTCCCACAATTTACCAGCACACACATATGCAGAAAGTTTGAAAAACAAACAGGAGAGAAAAGGAGCATCTCAGTGTAAGTGTATATGTTGGAAGAAATAGAAACACACAACAGCAGAATATTGTTCAAAGGTATTGGAACGGTTTAAACAATCCCTTATTATTGTTTTTCTGTTGACTGAAAACATTAGTGGTTGACATCGATACGCAACTTATAAAAACTGTATGAAAAAACTCTTTTTTAATTATCTTGCTCTATAATGTAGAATCTCCCAGTCAGTTGGGTTGCATCTTTTAAGATGTTTCAGTAGCCTTCCGAACTACCTTTGCTACTGCCAGAATCAAGATTATAGAGCCAATCCCAGATGATCTTTTAGTACTGTACATCATCTATACTTTTGCTCACAACCCTGGCCAGCTTTCTTCGTACCCCTCGAGAGCAGGGGTCATCATAAATGATTATCCTTAATGACTAAGAATAGCATACGATAATATATAGTTCACAAGTACCGTATTTTCTCCACTATAAGGAGTTTCGGATTGTAATGTGCATCCTCAGTGAATGTTTTCATATACAGGGCACACCGCATTATTAGGCACATAGAATAGAAGCTACAATAGTGGCTGCGGTTGGGCTATGCATCCACTAGATGGAGCTACGCTAAAGGGAATACAATGCAATACAGCTTTATTTACATAGAGCACAGCCATGCAGAAGTGGTCACAAGCACAGACATGAAACATAAATGTAAGTTAAGTGGTTCCTGCTAAAAATCACCACTAGATGGTATAGGAACACTAACCGGGAAACAACTCAATTGGGAATTTAAAGAGATTGTTTAAGTCTTTACTTAAGGCTCATCGGCCTTTGGGAAATTTTAATCCGATTGGATTGGATTGGATAAAACTTTATTGTCAAATGTACTGTATGTGTAACATGTAACATACAGCACAGATGATGCTTTTAGGTGCACCTTATAGTGTGGAAAATATGGTAATTTGAGCAAAATTGTTATTACAGAACTGTGTCAAACTGGGTGCCCTTCACATTAATCAGTACTCAAGGAGTAGAGCTCACCTGAAAAAAATGTTGGTGAGTCCTGCTCTAGAGGTTGTTGTTGATGTCACCAACAGTTGTTTTGGATCTTCCTTTTTTAGTGCTATGCAAATATAAATAGTTCTGTCGTCAACTGCTTTCCTTGGTTCGGGCCAATGTTTACACTCTGACGGATTTTCCATTTTGTCTCCGTTCAATTTATATTCTCTTGCCCTTGACCCCCCCGCCTCCACAGACAGCTCTCATTTTTTCATGTTGGTTACACCTCTTACTAGTAATAATCTAAAACTAAGTGTTGATATTTAGCACTGCTTATTGTTTGAATAATAAATGTAAAAGGGCTCACCTGGGCAATGTTTCAATAGTTTTGCTCACCTGAAAAATGGCTACATTCAAACAATATAGTATGGATCTGTTCCTGATGTCTCCTCACTGTGCCCGTACATTTGGAGGGGTGTCTACTTCAGTGTATTTGATATATTGTATGAAATGAAGTATGAATAGTGTGAAGAAGCTTTTACCACCCTCTAAAGTCATACCTTCCATTTATCCAAAAGAATATTCATGGCCACACACAGACATATACTCACTCATTTATGTGGATTGTTATGCATAATAATGTTTCATCAGAGCAGCAGATCATCTCATTGTCTAACCCTAATCCTGTAATATGCTGCAGTGTGACGTCCGTGTGATGGAATACACTTTTTTTTTTTTTTGCTAGAATTGTCGAGTGCCTTGTGCATCTCTGATTAATTTTACTCTGATTGAAATTCATGCAGCGACTTTCACCACTGACTGCATTAGGACAGTTTCAGCTGCATTCTTGCTGTGTCTGGTTAAATCAGTGTTGGAGTGTAAACTCTTGATGGCTAAAGAATGCCCAAGCACCTCCAGAGACGGTTGGTGGAATCTCTAAAGAAAAGCCTGCTGTGATGTGTGTTTCAGTTTTTCCAACACTCTCCTCCCTGTTGTGCTGAAGTGATGATTGGATAGATTTGACACTCACCCAGAAAAAGTGTTCTTCTGAGAATATTCTGTGTCGGTCTCATCACACAAACCAAATTAAATCAAGTGGCCATCTTCAAAGACCCTCAGTTAGTGCAAATACGTTTAGTCTCCACTGTAGGAATGGTTACAAGATGTCATAAATACATTCTGCCTTGTGACACAGAGTTACCCGACCTACACGTACATGCTGTAATCCATATCAGCAGATTCAATTACTGCATGCAGAAATTCCAGGCTCATAACTGCACAGATGATGCAGTTAGGTCACCCAGCTCGAAGGTGATGTGGATCAGCATTACAGGAACATGAACAGAAACATCCAGTCAAATATTTACATTGTAGAATTTACCTTGCAGCACCACATGAAGTACTGCACTGGATATGAACAGCAACAATAACGATTTTAATTTAACCGATTTTTAACCCCAATTGGCTAAGGGTAGCGGAAGCCAAAATCAGTTATTAATTTGCATCCATCTATAACATTTATCACAGAGGTCATCAACCTTTTGGAAACTGTGAGCTATTTCATGTGTACTGATTGTGTAAGGATTTGTTTTTTGTTGTTTGGATTGGATTGTACAGGTATCACGTTTTGCTTCATCTTGTGTCTTGTTTTGTTGCCTCCATGTTGATGTCTTGTTTTGCTCATTTGATTCTTGTTAGCCCTGTCCCCGTGTGTCAACTAATCCACTCGATCCAACAATCCGTGTCTTGTCCAGGTGTGCCTACTTGTCTCGTCAGTTTGCTTGGCTTTAGTTCACTGGGTTCTTTCAATCTGTGTCTGTTCGTTGCTGTTAATGCTGTTGTCCCTTGTCACGCTTAAGATTTTGTTTCCTGTTGTTATGAACCTAAACCCTATATTTCTTTGGGGGCGCAGGGGTTGTACCTTCTTTGTTTTTTTTTTTTTTTGTCTTTGGGAATTTAGTATTTCGATCCTTCCACACAGCTTTTTTGCATTGGATTTTTTTGTTTTTAGATCCCTTCTGCTTCACCTCCCTACTTACCTTCATTTGGGTGCTCCGATTTTTGCCGCAAAGCGACACAAATCCATCTCGCCACCATTGACTGCCATATGGATCCACAACTCTGAAATAATACTTTTTCTCAAATCACTTTAAATTTACTGTATATCTTATTATTACTTACAAAGTACTTTCATCTATATGAATGAGTTATCGGAATTATAAAAAAATGCTTAAATATGTGTCAAATCTCACTTACCACATGACATATAATAGTTCTGCCAACACTAAACAGTCCTGACCGCAGTGGCGGGCCATGAGTTTTGGACCTGTTGTTTGTTTGTTTTTTACAGCTAATAAGTTGAATGATTGTGCTGTTATTAAGCACAAAAAAACTCCATCCTTGCAAATATTTAAATACACAGAGCATGATTAAAATGTATTGTGGTGGTTGCAGACATGGATTACTTTTTCCTGTAAAGATGGGAAACAATACATAACTTCTGTGTATATTTGAAAATACCTGTTATCAAGGTTTTTGTTTTTTTTAATCCTACAACATAGGTGTCAAACTCAGGTCCTGGAGGGCCGCTGTCCTGCATGTTTTCCAAGCTCTCCCAGTTGCAACACACCTGATTCAAATCAACAGGTTCAATGTCAGGCTTCCACAGAGCTTGCTGATGACCTGATCATTTGAATCAGATGTGTTGCAACAGGGAGACTTGGAAAACCTGCCCTGCAGCGGCCCTCCAGGACCTGAGTTTGACACCTATGTCCTACAAGATGTCATGGTTTGTTTTGTCTTTGTTTTGTTCCTTGAATGTCTCAGCACCAGCTGGAGTGCGGGACGTCACCTTCCAGCGGCACACCTGTGCTGAATCAAGGCAATCTGTGCTGCCTACTTAAGACACCGACCACCTGTTTCCTTCGTTGGACTATTACTCTTGATCGCCGCTTTGCCCCATGCGCTTTGTTATGTCTCGTTCATGCTTCGAGTCGCCCTCCTCGTCATAGTCATTGGGGTTTGTGAGTATTTGTTTAGTCTTGGTAACGTACTTGGTTTCGTTTATTGTACTAACCTCTATTTGTTTTATCATGTTCTCGAAAATCATTCTATCCTTGTAATTGGTAAGCGCTTTGTGTTCTCGTTCGGTTTCTCTGCCTCCCTGTTTTACCAGCACCTTTTGTTGAGTACTTTGTCGGTCCCTCGCTTTTCCTGAATAAACCTTTTTGTCATCGCCATTTATCTGAGTCTGCGTTTGTGGGATCCACACTCCATTCGTTCTGCGATCAGACCTCAACCTGTCACAGGATGCCACACTTGTGCAATGCCGCATAGGTGTACGGTGACAAACTCATTCATTTTCTAATTCGCTTCATCCTCACAAGGGTCGCGGGGCGTGCTGGAGCCTATCCCAGCTGTCTTCGGGCAGAAAGCGGGGGACATCCTGAACCATTTACCAGCCAATCGCAGGGCACACAGAGACGAACAACCATCCGCGCTCACACTCACACTTAGAGACAATTTGGAGTGTTC